>JZLH01S0033211.1:32925-44001 GCA_001188425.1 Eucidaris tribuloides
GTGTGTGTGTGTGTGTGTGTGTGTGTGTGTGTGTGTGTGTGTGTGTGTGTGTGTGTGTGTGTGTGTGTGTGTGTGTGTGTGTGTGTGTGTGTGTGTGTGTGTGTGTGTGTTGGGGGAGGGGTGTCCTGGGCTTCGCTATTTCACAGGACATCAACAAACACAACAATTTCATTGACGGATGTTGTCAATAAGGTATACCACCACCATACACTCTCCAAATCCTGTGCACGAATACAAGATTTTTCTCTCTTTTGTGTGTGTGTGTTAATTGGGGGAGGGGTGTCCCGAACTTGCAGTTTGAGAGGACATTAACAAACACAGCAATTTCATTGACGCCTGGTGTTGTCAACAAAGTACACTACCACCAAACACCAGTCCAAATCCAGTGTACAAATATCAGTTGAAAGAGGGAATGAACTGACCCTAATTGGCAAAGCTTTCACTTGCCTCACATGCCCCCTCTCCCAACAAACCATACACCACTAGTACTTTACTACATGTAAATGTGTTCAAATTCAGAGCTGCTTTTCCTTTGTGGACAAACTTGAATACTGTCAGGTCATTGTCAGTTGTGTAAACTGGTATTTGTGTGTTTCTGTTTGTGTGTGTGTGTGTGTGTGTGGTGTGTGTGTGTGTGTGTGTGTGTGTGTGTGTGTGTGTGTGTGTGTGTGTGTGTGTGTGTGTGTGTGTGTGTGTGTGTGTGTGTGTGTGTGTGTGTGTGTGTGTGTGTGTGTGTGTGTGTGTGTGTGTTCTATTGATGATGGTGTTACATGTACATGTGTTTGGCAAGTCTTTGCCTGTGAATCGCATACTACTAAGATTCTTGAAAAGTGCAAATATGCATACATACAACATAGTGGCAAACCTCGCAAGTGATAATAATTGTGATTGCAGAAACACTTACAATCGCGGCCTCCCCATCCCAAATATACACCAACACACACACAACCAATAACATTTTACGCAGACACACATCACTCACCTAACCCGACCCCATCCAAGTATGAAATTAGGAGCATTTACAGCTAGGAGGGTCTAATTAACTGTATTCCACCCGGGGGGGGCCAGCTCAAGACATAAGTTGTACACATGCGTGCGCCAAAAAACCATGTTTAAAGGGGTGGTTTTTCAGTTTTAGAACGCTGCCGGGTTGCAACGCTAGCTGACGAATTGACCGTGACCGGCGTTAAGGGTAATAAAAACACTGATTTTCAACAAAAGGGTGGTTTTTGAAAGACCGTTCAAACCGCATTTAGGTATTTTTTTCCGCCAAAGCTTTTTTTGACAAGACTATATCAAACGTATTTAGGGTACTGTTTGGAGCTAAAATGTGTAAATGAGCTCACGAAAAATCGTTTAGGGGTTATTTTGCACACGGAAGAAAAACTTGTTTAGCGGGGTGGTCTGGAAATGATTTGTCACCGTCATGTGTACAGCATTATGTTTTGACTGCCCCCCCCCCGCCCCTCCCCCCGGGAATTCCACACACTCCCTGATTTGGATTTTTTCATGGTCTTGTGACTCTTGCCAACACCTGATAAGGAAACAGACAGGTTCAGATAGAGCTGTGTTGATTCCCACATCGAAGAGATAATTTCAGACACCATTGTAAGGGACAATTGTTGAATTTATCTGGCTATGTGTACATGGAACACTGTAGGTCCAAATGTCACCAGATAACGTTTACCCATCCATCCCAAAATATACAAGTAGTGTCAACTACACTTAGGTGCAACCGTGCAAGACTTGCTTTTTGGATAACAATCCTGGATTTTTCATGAGGGCAATATGAATAAGACCATTTCTACTTTAACAGAACCACAATGTGATTCAAATGAATTCAAGAAGTGTGCAGCAGGAATTATACAAAAAGGCATTGGTATAAGAAGAGGAGGAGAGCAGAATTAAGTGTCCTCACCCTTATTGCCTTAACATATTTCCCACATTTTCTGAATCACAGAAAATCAACCCCACCCATTTCTTTTCCTTCTTTACAAGTACATTTATGAATTGATATATTTTGTCATGCTTCCCAGTTCCACCAATCTCAAAAGCAAATAGAAATGAAAAGAACTATCTAAAATTTGAAAATGAGCCTTGAGCACAGGTTGTCCACGTACTATATATTGTTCTGCCACATGATTATCAAAATTATTTTGTTGCCAGGAACCACTTAAAGGCAAAGTTCACCCTGACGTCAAGTTGATTTTAATCAAAGCAGAAAAATGAGAGGAACATACGGAGGTATTAATGGAGGTTTGACGAAAATCCATCAAAGAATAACAGAGTTATGCCATTTTATAGTTTTAATTTTGTGACGTCACATGCGAGCAGCTCCCCATATGTCATGTAATATAAATTTCATAAATTGTCATTTTCTAATGGTTCATGATAATTGAACGGGGTTTTTTTTTTCATAGAAGCCTGTATGAAATAATGTTTCTGATTATATATTGAATGCACAGTTAAAATCATTTCCAAATTTCTGAGAAAACGGCCCTTTATGGAATTTATATCACATGACATATGGCGAGCTGCTCGCATGTGACGTCACAAAATTAAAACTTTGAAACTTCATAACTCTGTTATTCCTTGGTGGATTTTTGCCAAACTTTCGTTAAAAAAAATTTTCTCATTTTTCTGCTTTCATTAAAACCAAATTGATGTCAGGGTGAACTTTGCCTTTAATACTTTCAGTACCACACACTCAAATACGCACATAAGTCTATCAGCCATTCCATATTTGTGTCACGCAAGTCACGCATGCTGTATCAAGTCACAAACCAGGGTATAGATGACTGATTGCATGATCAGGTAAAGCAATCAGCTTCAATATTTTTTTGGTTTTGATCTTTACCCTGATTTGTGACTTGTGTGACATAAAGCATGTGTGACTCGCGTGACATTTACATGTACATGGAATGGCTGCTATGGACTTTTGCTACGATGGTACTGAAAGGTTTTACAAGCAATTAGTCCCATCCAGGGTATGATCCACACACGGCTTGACTACGTGATAACTTCTCAGAAATCGTTTCTACCCGAATGCACTTGCAACAAAGCCAGGAAATGATTGACCATTATTGAATAGTTCAACCAACAATTTCCTGACAGTGTCAAAAATGCTTGATCCCGTAAAATATTCATTTTCCCTTGTAGTCAAAAATTTCTGAAAAGAAAGCTGTATTCAATAACTGGTGCCTGAAGCTAAACCACAGTGTCACAAATTTCAATTACAAGTTACTATATACGGTTTCATTGATTTACAACCAGTACAGCAAGTAAATTGTGGGATTGAGTTCAGGAAGCAACACATTTTTCTGGAGTGCGTAGTTGTTAGGATTTGTTCACAGTGTCACAGAGAATTATGTTTTTAGAGGTTTAGTGAAAATTAGACATACCCACAGTGCATCTTAAGATGGGATAACTTGGGTAATGTACACATATAATTTTGCAATATTGAATTTGAGTAAGCACAATATACTTCTAGCCAGTCAATCAGGTGACTTTTCAAAGTGACCTGCCCACACGGAAAACGTAAATGACATGATTTAGTCCTCAACTTGGGGTAAAACTATTCTAGAATCAAGTACGCTATGCTATAATTCTACTGTGAAAATAATGTAGTCAAAATTGGACTCATTTTAAAAGTATCATTAGTGATCCCTTTTGACAGACAAATTTATTGTGTAGCTTTCTATGGGATTAATTTTTCTTGGGGCTTGAGAGAAATAAAGACCTGGTACATGTATGTTCATGCTTGATTCTCCTTAAGTACACAAATTCAAGACAAATACTTCCACCCAGGAGATACACTCCAGCTGGTGTATAAACTGGTACCAATATATCTTTCAATCAGTTTCGTTACAGCAGCATTTTTTATTTCTCCCAATCATGTCACTGCCCTTTAAAGGGGAAGTTCACCCTGCAGATGTCAAGTTGCTTTTAATAAAAGCAGAAAAATGAGAGAAGCATACTGATGAAGGTTTCACAAAAATCCATCAAAGAATAACAGGGTTATGGAATTTTAAATTTTAAATTTGTGATGTCACATATGAGCAGTTCCCCATACATGTATGTTATATGATATAAATTCCATAAAAGTGCTGTTTTCTAAGAAATTTGAAAATGATTTTACCTGTGCATTCAATTATCAGAACATTATTTTATATAAGCTTCGATGAAAAAAAAACCCATAATCATCATGAACCATAAAAAATGGTGATTTATGAAATTTATTTTACATGACATATGGGGAGCTGCTCGCATGTGACGTCACAAAATTAAAAATTTGAAACTTCATAACTCTGTTATTCTTTGGTGGATTTTCGCCAAACTTTCATTAATATGTTTCTCTCATTTTTCTGTGTTTGTTAAAACCAACTTGACATCAGGGGTAAACTTTGCCTTTAATGCCTTATTTCACAGCATTATAACCAGTCTTGAAATTACATTTTTTTGTTAGGGAGCCATTTAAAAAAAAACCCAGAGCCATTTTTCATTTTACCAGAGCCATTTTCAGTTTTCCAGAGCAATTCTGTTTTTTCAGGATTCAGGTAATAATCATCATGGTTTTGCACTGCAGTTTGCCTTGCTTGTTTAATAACAAATTCATATATCATTGTATCATGTACTAACTATAATAGATGTATTTCCTATCAGTCTGTCATTTAAATAATGTGTCCATCACTCCATTTACTGATGTCAAAAAGAATAACTTCAGAAAGGATGAAGTTTATTGGTACTTACAAGAATCCTTTTCATAATTTCCAATTTCTTATTTGATAAAAACTCTCTGGAAAAAGATTTTTTTAAATATTCAATGCACTGCTGATTGAATGCAGTGCATTGTGGGAGCAACAGGACGCTTCAAGTATCGCTCCATTTTACTGGCGCAGATTCAGGCAGGATACGGGCAATATGGCTATACGCTAGCACAGTGCGGGCTATACGCTAGAACAGGCACCAAAACTAGCCAACAGGAGCAACCATCCGGCCAGTTTACGGGGAGATCCGGTGCCATGCAGCGTTGTGAAAAATAGGACCCTTGGATTATCAGAGTTTCAACTCGATATGCAATTTGCAGCAGTGCCGTGCCCGTGATTAATAAAAGCCCACTCAGTTACACGTCAGACAGCAGTTTTAGGCAGTTACGAGAGCCATCTCAGATCAGACGAGAGCGAAATCGTTCGTCGCTCCCATGTATTTTCAACGCTGATTATTACGTCCTCCTACCAGGCAGTTGGTTCCAAGTTTAACAACCTTTCTGCCAGCTAGACCATCTGTAAATACAAACAAGCATTTACCCACCGGCCCTACCCACTCAATAACAAACTTCAATTCAATAGTTCTAAAATACAAATGGCTCGCTCCCATTATGGTACACCAAGCATTTACAAAAATATTTGGAGTTAACAAGATATACAATGAATGAAGTTCACTTGACCCAAATCTATAGCAGTGGATATGTACAGCGATCAATTTTCCAAAAGTTGAAATGAAATACTGACTGGAAACGTGCAGGACACTTGGTGCTCTATTGTGCCAATGATAATTTCAAACTCTGAAACTGTGGGGGGAAATGAGAAAAAAATATGTGTGCACTTTTTCTGATGGGAAGATACTAGAAGCAATTTCTGCATGGCAGATTCCCATACATGTACGTGAAAGAATGGCTTCACATCAGGGTGATGATCAGCGCTGCCAACTTTCATCAATGGCTTTCAGTAATATCTTAGCTGAAAATCAATAATTTTGCCATACTTTTAGTCAAAAATCAGTAATTCTAACATAAATGGCAGTAGAATTATAAAAAAATGATTTGACAAAATCAGTATTTTTCATGCAACTTCAGTATTCTCCAGTATTTTTCTGCCACTTTCAGTAGAAATTAATGAAAATCAGTACCACTTGGCAGCTCCGGATGATGTTTCATTTTGTATGTTTCCATGAGAAGCTACTGATGAATTAAAAATGTTGTAATATAAATTGTGGTTTCAGATGTTTTGTTATTCCGGGGGTTTCAAGCGCCGTGATATTATCGCATATCCCGCGCACAAAGGAATGCGCACACATGAATATGCGCTGCCGTGAGACGCATGTGATATCAAAAATATCATACGCTGAGGAAAAATATCAGATATATCCAGGTACTTTTGTATTTGCCTGTCGAGTTAATCCAGTTTTCTACACAATTAAAGTACTGTTATACATAAAGGCCATGTTTTCAAGATTCACATAAATTGTTAATTCAGCATAATGTGCTTGTTTTACAAAGATGTGAATAACACATCTCCAAAAAAAAAAACATCATGGCACTGGCTGCCATTGACAGACTTGATGATTTATGCCTATACGCTAGATTATTGTGTTAACATTCAGTTTTGATAATTTTCCAGTGAATTTAGATAAAAATGATAATATTGAATGGCTTATTTTGGGCAGACACAGAAAATAATGTTGTACTCCTTATGAAAATATCAGACTCATCTGCGACTAGTCCGATATTTGTCACAAGTCATACAATATTTTCTTGTGTCCACCTCAAAGGCATCCAATATTATATAATTACATGTTTATTAAATGATCCATACAACCACATAGCAATTATAAAAAGTGTTCCGAGTTAAATTTCTGGTGATTGGAAGAAATAAAAATCACCTCTGTCAGTTGATTATTCTCCATGATTCAATTATTGCTGCAGCAATTTTTAGGGGTAGGTCCAATCAAAGTTTTTACAACTCTGTAGATTTGGCTTCCCAGCAACTAGCGCAACCCAAGAAATACATACTGTACAGTACATATGCAATACATGAGAGCTTGTTCACTCATCCTATTTGTTTGTTGTTGTTGTTGTCGTTGTTGTTTTTTTTGGGGGGAGGGGAGGTGAGGGTGAGAACAAATTTGGTATTTCGTCAGCCAAAAGTGTCATCTGCTATTCAAATTGTTCCAACAAATAAACACAACTAAACAGGACTAAAACTAAACTAAACTTCAGTACAGATTACAGAATTACTTCAGTCCTTTGTATATGCAGAGAAAGATATTAATTAAATCATTCATTGTTTTGATTGTTTGTTTATTTGTTGGTTTCTTTTTAAATTCCACTGCTGCAAAAATCTATCACCTAGGATCATTTCAGATTTAGCTCAAGAATATTCTTATCACTGACTATTTGTCATAACTTGTTTGACATCGTCATCACAATAATTGGCGTATTCTGATAACATTCTTCAATCTATAATGCAGGCCAATTCAACAGATAAAAAGATACATACTGTAATACCCAGATGAATGAGGACGTGCAGAGATTATGTGGAATTAAAAATAGCATACATGTAGGTCTACATTCGTACGTGCTGGTTTCAATTCCTTTTCGCATCATTTGTTAGTTTTTGCGATTATTTAAACAAATGAAGGCATCATATCTCATTCTAATATCTGGATATACTAACAGGTAATGACTTGATAAAAATGATAATAATGCTGACAATTCAAAGTAGATGCCTTATTCCAAGATCTAAGATGACCAACTGGAAGAAACCAAGTCAAAATGTAAAAGCTCAACCATTCATTTTAACCTTTTCAGTTCAAGATCCAAACCACTTGCAGCTGAAATGCACGTTAGAGCTGTATCATTTTGATTTTTTCCAAAACCAGTTTTACCTACCATGAAAACTGGACAATTTTTGGTTAACCTAAAAAGTATAACTGAAGCTCTTTTAGGGACAAAAATATTCTTATTCCCTGAAATAACAGTGCCAACATAATAGCGTTCATAGTAATAAATCATTTATGCTTCACATCCATTGCTCACTGATCAAATATTTGACTAACAATGGGATTATTTAAATTCTGTTATCATACCACCATCTCTTTGCAAATACTTGGAATAATGTGATGATACATGTATGTTTCTATAACAAAATGACATAAAACAGTGGGCTGAAATCTATAATTTAAAACAGTTTTGGATCTTCACCATCAGTTAGTTAACCTTTTTGATACAGCACTATTACAAAATATATGAACATCTTAGTTCCAAAAGACAGTAACATTATATTTTTAAAACATTTTTTTTCATTTTGATCAAAATGCTGTTTTCCGCGTTATACCTCAAATTCTGTGATTTCCGTAGAAAATCTGCAACACGGAAAACTGCAGGCACTATCAGAGGCGACTCCTGTTATAACAAAGTCCTCGGAACCGGCAATTTCCTTTCGTTGTATCAAAATTTTCGTTATAACCAAACAGTGATACCGGTAGATAATAATTTGGGGATCTGAATTTCTAAACAGTAATATAGTTTTAACCATGTTCGCTATAACCGGAGTGCACTGTATGCATAATTCAGGTTTTACTAACAAGGATTTAAATGCAAGCAAATAATTGTTTGCCATTCCATCAATCATTTGGGCCAATTAAGTTCCTGAAATGTGCTCTGATACACTCCAGTAAATCAATATAATTGTGTTTATGATTGGATCTCACCCAGGGAAAAAAATACAATTTTCTTTTCAGGGGCTACTTTTCACCGTTTCAGTGCTTTCCAGATATTCTTTTGTATTGACCCTATGGTCATTTTCGGGGGCTCTTTTACACATTTTGGGGGCTCTTTTCGCCATTTCGGGGGCTAAATCGCCCGCAGCCCCCGTGTATTTTTTTCCCTGATCTCACCCAATCTACATGGCTGATCCATAATTCAGTAGTCTCAATTCCAGACCCTGCTACTTTTTCTCCCTCCGAGTAGCACCTGTAGGGACAGTGATTTTCCGCGATCGCGAAAACGGACGGAATTCACGGAAACAGCCTTTCGAAACGGAAGTGGCTTTTCAAAGGAAAATCACGGAAACGTATTTTTCCTCAAAATGTTCACATTTCGAAGGGAAAAACTCGAAATTTGTAACAGAAAATTACAAGAAATTGACCAAGACAAATTGCTCTGAAACGACAACGAAACAGTAAAAAAAAACTTGCAACACCACAAAACCAGGCCGATTGCACAGTGCATCGACATACGACCGTAGTAGATGACATACGAAAACGAACACAGCAGGTCTGCAGCCGGGGTCTGCAGGATCAGGAACACACGAGTGAACAGAAACATCACAGATCACAAAACAACAAACAACAAGAACAACCATGACACATTCAACACAAACTATGTCCTCAATCATCAAATTATACACAACAAACTCACCACACAATCACTTTGATGACAACATTTTCGAACTTTATTCCAAAAATATTTATCTTCGATTGTTCTACGAACACTGACAAACGTGTCTATACACAGTACTGCCCGGCCGTCTATACACAAAGACGTTTATAGCGCCGCTAGCGCTTCGCAGCGCTCTACGATCTTTTGGTCTATACACAGTACCGGCCGGCCATTGAATGGTGTCATATTTTGCGCATACGTATAGTGCAACTACGACTGCACAATACCTGTGCGGTGGGATTCACCGTCTTTAGACTGCGACCATTTACCGCGCAGTGTTGTTGTGTGCATCATGCACAGGGAATGCAGGCAAACAGATTACCAGTCTCGCTGATGTGCAGTATACAGCCGGCCAGGCTAGGCTGCACTGAAAGTGCGATGTGGGACTAAGCAAGCGTGATCGTCATTGATGCGATGTGGATAGAAAATGTACTAGAAAGTCGAGGAAAGTTAGAAAAGTGGAATAATCAAAATCTCTAAACGTAAGCAACCAAAATTAAGTTTAAACGCTAAAACGGATTTTGTCAACAGCCTTATACGTATGCATGATTTCGTGCGACAAAATTCGTGATTTGTATTGATTTTTATGTAAACGGAATTGTCACTTTTTCATTATACAAAGTCTATGGGGAAAGGAATTTCCGTTTTTCAAGCATGTTGAAACGGAATTAAGATTTCTGAACGGAAAAGGAATTTTTTGAAACGGAAAATCACTGTCCCTACACCTACTATGCGATGGCAGTCGCATGTAAGAACTGTGCCTCAGAAAACTAGTCTTAATTCAAGACATTTATCTGATGACAGTAGTCCTAATTTCTCTAGGAAATGGATAAGTCACTGTAGATTGCATCTGGAAGCCAGACTAATAATTCAACAGGTGTGATCTAGTCTGCAGGCACAGACTTTATTTTGGCACTACAATTTCACAGCGCCTTGAGCCAAGACTAATCTTGTTGGCTAGGGCATGTGCCATGGAGCAGCTATAACACAGGGCCTATGGAAGTACTAGTCTGCAACACATGTTGTTCAGACCCTGATTTGCATAGCACGATGGACAAAGGCCAGTGGCAGCATACCTTTCTAAAGTTTTATATTACATTGATTCAAGCACAACCATGTACAGTGTACATGTAGCTCAGATATTAAGGTTTGGCCATTTTTTTTTAAAGGCAAGGTTCGTGACGTCACATGCGAGCAGCTTCCCCCCTTGTCATGTAATATTACAGGGACAGTGATTTTCCGCGATAACGGAAAACAGACAGAATTTCCGGAAATCACAACTTGAAACGGGAAATGAGTTTTCAAATGGAAAATCACGGAAAACCTCTTTTTTCTCCAAATTTTTACTTTTGAAAGGAAAAAACACGAAACTCAAAACAAAAATTAGAAAAAGTGGACACAAAAACACAAAAACAGCGAGATATATTTGTTTCAAGTTTTATGTAAACGGAATTGTCATTTTTCTTCATGTATACAAAGTCCATGGTAAAACGGAATTTCCATTTTCAGACAAGTTTAAACGGAATTCAAGATTTTTGGAAACGGAAAAGGCCTTTTCTTGAAACGGAAAATCACTGTCCCTATATCAGTCACAGTTGCATTTGGACTTTGATCATCAATTAACTTAAAAGTAAACTACAAAAGAAAACACAAAAACAAGCATAAGAGCCACATCACAGGTTTACTCCAAGTTATTTTTACACACACACACACACACGCACGCACACACACACACACACACACACACGCACACACGCACACACGCACACACGCACACACGCACACACGCACACACGCACACACGCACACACGCACACACGCACACACGCACACACGCACACACGCACACACACACA
>JZLH01S0033216.1:4675-17065 GCA_001188425.1 Eucidaris tribuloides
CCATACCTGAGGCAGCAAATAAAGTGACTGAGCGGGAAGGGTGTGAGAGGGGGTATTCCCCACCCCCCCAAACTAGCAACTTTCTGAAAATAAGCCTGGAATATATTAAGTACAGTAAATACATATCGCCAGAATGTCAAAAAGATGTACACTGTCAGTAGTCATACTTGCCAGGGAGCGAAGCGACTGTGTGGGGAAGGGTGTCCAGGGTAGGAACTTTTTTGAAAATACGCACAGAAAAGAGGTGTTTCGAAGCATTAGTAATGCATAATATGTATATTTCAGCAAGATTATTGCAAAAATGTAATTCATGAATTCATATGTATATAATGGTCATTATTTGCATTCGTCTCAGATTCAAAATGTGTATTTTCTGTAAATTTTTGTGTGAATTATCACTTTTGTAGAGATATCACCCTACCAATACCTCCAATGTCTTAAATATGCTAATATTTGAACTCGGCAACCTCAAAAACATATAAAAGGACATGTTACACATCACTTTTATGCACTTTACTGCAAAAATATGGCCAAAAAGCCATTTTCCCGCCATTTTTTCGAAGAAATGGCGGGAACCAATATAAGACTTAATCGTAGGTCAAAATAATTGTCGGATTTGTGATCAGCAGCCAAAATGGCCATGGAATCCACTTGTTTAAAAAAAAAATTGTCATTTGCCCACCCCTAGTGTTAGTTACAAATTTGGTAAATAAAAAAAAAATGTGATAGATGAAGTCTGTGGACAGTGCAGGTACTTCGAGGCCATTCTTTCGATGTACATTGTGGAGCTTCCAATTAAAACAAAAATCAAACTGTGATGATATCTGAACTATACAAAAGTTTGGAAAGGTATGCTGCCACTTAGTGCAAGATATGCCTTTCCACTTTTGGTGAATCCGGTCAACCTGAGTACCCATAGAGTTTCACGTTTTTAAAGAACTAAATAATCATTTTGAAATACAATTTTTCAGGGCTTGATCTTAAACCTTATCAAAGGCACTTAGAGCATGGAGGATTATGTAGCTCACATTTTGTAAACTGTGGCCATTGTTTGCCATCCCTGTGGCTTTAATGGTTGGAAATACAAAATAATCATCACAGAATAATTCATAAATCATCCACGGAAATGTACAGCCATTGAGAGGTCAAGTGACCTAGATAGAATATAAGATATACTTGGGGTCTGCGATCTTCTGATATTAATAATATCGGAAATATTCTTTACTTCGTTCTATAGACATTAAAGGTCAGTGACATGATTGGGAAGACTTGAAAATGCCTTAAGAACCAAATCAGTTGAAATATATACCAACTATACACTACGTGGAGTGGATATACAAGCTAGAAGGATTTGTCTGTAATTTGTTTACTTGAGGAGAATCAAGCATGAACACTAATTCTATCGGGGTACGATAAAAACAGGCCCCATAGAGAGCCACACACCAGGTTTGCCTGCCACGAGGGATATTGACATTGGTAATTTTAGAATGAGTGATGAGTCAACGTTTGACTACAAGATTTGCACAGGAGAATTCTTGCATAATTTACTAGATTCTAGAGTAGTTTCAGCCCAAGTTGAAGACTACCTCCAATCATGTCATTACCTTTAAATAAAAAAAAAAACAACCCTGAATCTTCTTAAAGACTGACTAATTAACCCCCAAAATACCGAGGTGTTGTTATTTCATTTGATTCGATTTCATTTGTTTTCTGCATTTCAAACATTACATGAACATAATACGAAATGCTGTCAAAATATACAATGCCTAATAATCATGTATTTACAGTTATAATTGTTTGGGTTAAACAATACAGGTATACCAAAACTATTACAAATTAATTACTGATTTCATCATAGAATAATCTTATCTAAGTTGGAAAATTTATGATATGAAGGAGGCCATAATCATGAGTAAACAAAACTTGATTATAACAGTGACCTGGAAAAAATAACTATGGGAATACTGAAAATTCAAATTGTGTTTATTACCAAAAAATAAAAATAAAATAAAAAATAAAATTAGTGTAAGCGCGATAAATGTAGGATGGTGGGGTTAAAGGTAAATCCAGTTGTGCTTGTACACTTTTGCTTTGTTTGGTTGTAGTGTGTGAATAAATTTCTTAAACTTAATGTTAATGTAAATAGTATTATTAACTCGTTTTTTATGCTAATAAAAAAGGGTTATGGGAGTATGGGATATGGTTATGGTTATTTTTATTACTTCATATCATTAGCATTGATACAAAGTTCCAGAAAGGGAATGTCACCCCAAATGCGAATCATTGAATGCGAAACGTTTTTTTATGAAACCAACGTTGGAGGTTTGAGCAAATTAGGATATAAGCCAAGCTTTGAATAAATCCCTATGCCGCCCTCTTTAGATGGCAACTGTCACAACACACCCGTTGAATTGTTTTTTTTTTTTTTTTTTTTTTACCTACGGTAACGGCAATTTCCCTCTACTTGCTTTCCAGGCATGTCAGGGTTAATATTAATCTTCATGCTGTTAGAGGGCGTTACATCACTTTCTCTCGTGAAAACTTGGAGAAAATAAGGAAACATTTATGTATACAAAGTCAATCATGGATATTTTCTACTGTGGGAACACGAGTTTGAAAAAAAGAAACATGTATACAAAAGAAGAACTATGAATTTGATTGAAATTTTGAAGTTAGTTGATTAGCTAAAACTTAATAAAAAAAAAACCCTTTATTACCTCTATGTTTGAAGATTTCTTGTCTGTTCAATAAATCAATATAAATATGAGGTATATTACCTTAAGAAAACTCCCCTATTTCCAATCTGTCATAATAGTGGCGCGGACTAGACAAGTCATTCTGGAAGAAAGATTTTCTGTAACAACTTTGAAGAGTGTGATAGAAAAAATATTAACTTTAATTTGAATTTCACGTATTTGCCGCAGCATATAGGTATGATTTTGTTTGTTTGGGAAAGTAAATGAGGAGAAAGGAAAATTTACGTGCAGTACAAAATGACAGTTTCTATTAAAACCCACGTTTAGTTTTGGGGATTTTTTTTATTTGAAAGATTTATGCTGAAAGGTCATATCACACCAATAACAGATTCTGAATATCTTTCGTGTTTTTTTTAAAATTAATTAATGAAAAATCTCGGGGGGGGGGGAACCTCATTTTACATTATAGCATCCAAAGGGTTTATAAGGTGTTAAGGTTATTCGAGTTATACCTCATCAAAAAGAGCAGAGTCTACTCTTTCTGATGAGGTATAACTCGGATAACCTTAACACCTTATTAACCCTTTGGATGCTATAATGTAAAATATAGTCGTAAAATCTCGGAGGTTCCCCCCCCCCCGAGATTTTTCATTAATTAATTTTAAAAAAAACACGAAAGACATTCAGAATCTGTTATTGGTGTGATATGACCTTTGGGCATCAATCTTTTAAATTAAAAAAAAATCCCCCAAAACTAAACTTGGGCATTAAAGAAGTAAAAGTACTTTTACGTAAGTATATAAAAACATCGTTTAACAGTGTTTCCCGTTTCAAATATCTGAGCTTCACGGACTTTCATGCTACTAGTCTCTCTGATGAGGTCTAGAAATTAAGCCTGAAAATGCATGTCTAAACGGTTATTAAACACTCTAAAAAATGAAAACCAATGAGCAACCATTTCAATCCCCCCGCAACCCCCCCCCCCTCCCGCCCTTAAATAAAAAAAAATCACAAAAGTGTTTGCAGTTTGACGAAATGAGAACATACTGTTATTATAATGTCTTACTATGATAATTGTAAACAAATCAAGTGTCTCAAAGATTTGAAGTGTTATTATGATAACAAAGTGTTATTATAGTCACATGAAGGGCTATCATGAAGATATAGTGTTATTATAGTAACACTTGAAGAATTAAGCAGTGAAAACAATACAATTCTTAAGTACCACTATAGTCCGTTTAGTATAATCTTTGTGGCTATCACGAAGATATAATGTTATTATAGTAACACTTGAAGATTTAAGCAGTGTAAATAATACAATTCTTAAGTACCACTATAGTCCGTTTAGTATATCCTTGTGGCTTCAGCGTCACTTATAACTAGCACACAAGTTCACGGATAAGTGACCGTTTATTGATCTACATTAAACTCAGACGAAAGAGTTACTGTCTCTGGTATAGTCTAGAAAGGAAGCCCTAAAAAGTGTATTTCAAAATTATATTTTAGTGCTCTAAAAGACTGAAAATCTGTGAGTAACCAGTTATGTCATGTCAACTTCCCAAAAAGTGTAGTGTTAACATGATTGTAGTTTGACTTTCCAATAGTTTGTATTCAATAGTGTTTGTTTACTTGCCCATGCAAGCATTTATCAAAGTTTTGATATTTTTTTTTAAATTGAACGCCACAGTCACGACATTGTTAAATAGAGTTTAATGACTTTTGATCTTTCTTTTTTCGGGTCGGGAAGGGGGGGGGGGATTCTTACCTTAGGCTGAACAAAACATTTGTATCCCATTAATCAATGATCCTGACTTAATCGGTATTATTTGGGGAAATTCTATTATATTTTTTTTCTGTGAGTGTCCTTGTTGTGATATTCAAATAAAAGTAAACACGACCGCAACCTTACTATTATTGACTAAACCAGTTATTGCTTGCACGGGTTTTATTTTTAATGACAGTCGTGAGATAGACCAACAAAAAATATAATAAAGCGTATTATGCAAAAATACCTTCATTGCTGGTGTGGGACTGTCTGGAAAGACAATTATAACTGCACTTTGGAGATTTCTAAAGAGAACCACAGGGACGTGTTTTTTGTGGAGAAAGTCACTTTGAACGTTTATGTCTATTTTAGTTCGTGCAAATTGTCTTGGTTCTCTAAAGTGCCATTACAGTTCTGAAATGTTCAAAATTGTCGTTGGTAGATATTCGTTGGTATTACGTTTATCAGACCAACATGCTAAATGTAAATTTATACGTTAGAAAACATAACACAATATTGTCGATTGCCACTGTAATGAATAATTTCAGTGTACACATGCAGTGGACTGGGAAAAGAAAGTGCCCTATTAGCATTAGAAATTAACACCAGTCTTTATTGTTTGATAAAATAGACCTGCAACATTAATTTTCCTCTTGCCATAATGATTAAATAGAAGCAGACTTCGTGAACTTTTAGCCGTAGTTTAAGTCTACGCTTCACCGTATAATGTGTGGAAAACACCACATTTGGGATAAATTCCTCTTTGAATAGTACTCTTAAGCACTTAAGGTATTCCTTTCACCAAAGTAGCGGTAATTCAAAATATATACATTTTATTTCAGATCCTGAACATTAGAAATGGCAAGAGAATTGCGGTAAGGATCACACCCACAATATTCTTATTATTAGACTATCAAGGTTGTACGTTACCAGTAATGTACGCAATAATTGCTGCAATTGTGAATTATTATGATAATTAATCTTTATACTGGATCCTAACCACGGTGCAGCCTTGGTGGGTATATTCACGTAGCCAACTCCCATTGTTTCGAAAAAGTCAATGAACATGATGAAGGGCACATATTTTATCTATCAGTATTCAATTCCGCTTATACAGCGTGACCCAGAAAGAATACTACATATGTGATTGTCAATTTCTTCAACATCATCTACAAAATGTCATTGGTGATTATTTCATGGGTTAGAACATTCTTTTTCCAACAAAATGATACCATGATCATTAATTTTGATTGAGATGTTTGGATCTTAGGGCTATTTTTCTGAGGCAATTTTATTTTTTTCTAAATTTGCTATTTTTCCAACTCCGGCGATCATCAGAACACCAAAATATTCTCGCATAACGACTTGCCATAGAATGAGCTGCACTATCCAGGTGCAATGACAATATCAGCCATACCTTACCATTGTCTTCCGTATCAAAGTGAGGCATTCCAGTCGTCTGTCTCCCCGCTTATTCTATGGCACGTTCTTACGTGAGAATATTTTGGTGTTCCTAGGTTCGCTGGAGTTGAGAATGAAACAAATTTCGGAAATTACATTGCCTCAGAAAAATGGCCCTAGAATCCAAACGCCTCACTCAAAATCAATCATCGTGGTATCATTTTGTCAGAAAAAGAATATTCTAACAAATGAAATAACAATTAATGGCATTTTGTTCGTGATGCTGAAGAAATTAACGATCGTATATGTAGCATTCTTTCTGGGACACCCTGTATAATTATAGAGTTTGATTAAAGAGCTCATCTCTAGAGGTACAAGATTACCTTTAATCTACAATTATTTAAATCTCAAGAATGGACGTATGGTTAAACACCGTTTTGAATGATCATGTATACCTCAAATTGTACATGATTGGAAGTTTTCCACATCTAGCAGATGCCTGATTTAAACGAACATTATAGGAATAAGTCCGAATAGAGTTTTTAAAAACCCGTTGGAGACGAAGTACGAAATATCTCGGGCTGAGGTCTAGCAAGAATGCGTAATACACCAAAATCAATCCGTCTTCAACGGGCTGAAGAACCAAATTGTTTCATTGGTAGTCAAGGTACACGCATCATTTGCTGGGAAAGACACACCTGTTCTCTTGACAAGAGCTTCTTAATTGTTTGTACGAACAACTTATAACATCTGGCCTCACGTAAATCAATTAAAGAGATGCAGCACTATCACGTCACGGGTTTTAGATGAACACTATACGATGGATTAATTTACATTAGGTTATACTTTAACCATATTCAGCTACATGTAACATCACGTGCTGTAAGGTGTCTCTCAATCGGTAAATACAAAACGTTGGAGCTAAAATGCTCCGCACACGCATAGCTGCCTGAGATGCAATTGTTCTCGGATTGTCTGGACAAGTAGTCCTCTCCCCCAACTATTAGCTCTCATGAAATTGTTATACAAAAGCTATAGGCGGCTATCGGGGGGGGGGGGGGGTCGTCCCGATCCCCTCGATTTTTTTCCTGAGTGGGGGATCGACCCCCCCTCGATTTTTAAGCTGATTTTTTTTAAGCATTTTTGATATATTTAACATCTGCAAACCCATTTAAAAGGCGAATGTAACGGAAATAGGCTATTAAATTTTGCTAATGCTGGGGGGGGGGGCAACCTTGACATTCCACGTTATGTCAATGACAAAAAGTGTATGACACGCGCTATTTTTTCCCGCGCGGGGGTATAATTATTTCGCCTGCCGTGTTTCCGCCCCCTACTTGTTACACGAAATCGCCGCCCACGACAATTACAGTAGGTCATGTAGGTAGGCCTACACTTTGATGTCTAGTCATTGTTAGTGTTGAATGAATCCGACAAAGTGTACGACTATTTTTGGACACGGGACACTTAATCAGTCAAATGTAAAGAAACTAAACACATCTTTCAAATACATGTTTTACCTTTACAGTTTTGAAACATTAGTACAGGATGTGAAAACTTTCTTAGACCTCACGGCAAACACGTAACATCCAAGTTATTTCCAATTATAGCGGATTCAAAAGCGTACAGGTATGTTACATGTTTTCACTTAATATCACTACAGGCTTGAAGCTGAAACCAGTCTTGATGCAAAGAATCTCAGACTTTGAGTAACTATAAGAAAACCGTTATTCTTAGGGTTTTTAAACCATGAATTCTCAATTTCTCCATAATAATAAAAAAAACAATTTATAACAAACAAAAATATTATTGTATTATTTTTTTAGTAAGTAGAAGTATTAGTTAGTAGACAGTAGTAGTAAGTAAGAGTAGTCAGTAAGTAGTAGTAGTATAGTAGTAAGTAGTTTAGAATGATGAAGGGATGATCAAAATGAAAAAAAAAAATAATCAATTAAGATGATAATAATAATAATTATAATAATGCTACTACTAATAATAACAATAACAATAATAATAACAGCAACAACAATAATAATAATAATAATAATAATAATAATAATAATAATAATAATAATAATAATAATAATAATAATAATAATGATACTACTACTACTACTACTACTACTAATAATAATAATAATAATAATCATCATCATCATGATCATCATAGTAATAATACTTCTACAACCACAACTACTACTACTACTACTACTACTACTACTACTACTACTACTACTACTACTACTACTACTACTACTGCTGCTGCTGCTGCTGCTCATTTTCTTATGTAATATTCCTTTCTTTTAATTTTACTTAAGTGTGTATCTAGTGTGTCTGTTTTTTTTTATCACGCACGACCATATTGTAAAACAGTCACCGAACTGATTATGTCATCCTGTTGTAATATGTTGTAATAAATAAATCGATAAATACATCAATTATTCACAAAAATTTCTTGATTTCAAATTTTAATAAAGTAACTCTGACTAAATTTTGCGGTTTAGCTAAAACTTTATACACAAAATACGACATTTGTCACGACAAATATGGATCAAGGTCAACACGATATCGGATTGCCACAAGTTTGTATACGGTGGCCTCTTGTTTCTTGTTATACCCGCATAGTTGCATGAATTAGAAATGTATCCTTTATTGTCATGCTAGCAACATACCAGTGCAGGTACTTGCGCAAATGCCTGTCTTTATGTGATATGATCTTAACCCATAAACTGTCACATTTCATAAATTAGCACTTGTTTATGTACAGTACGTTCGGCGCAGAGCCGCGTTAAAGCTCAGTGACAAGATTGAGAGAAATAAAAAAATGTCTTTAGAACCAAACTGGTTGGAAGATAAACCAAATGTACAACAGCTGGAGTGGATCTCCTGACTAGAAGGATTTGTCTTGAGTTTATTTACTTAAGGAGAATAAAGCATGAACAGGCCAGCAGTTTAATTTTATCGGGGCACGATAGATTTAATCCCCACAGAAGGCTATACTACAAATTTGTCTGTTGCAAGGCATAGTGATGAGCATTATTTTAAAATGAGTCAACTTCTGACTACAAAATTTTCACAGTAGAATCCCTGCATGGTTTACTTGATTCTAAAATAGTTTTTACCCCAAGTTGAGGACTACTCCCAATCATGTCATTTACCTTTAATGTAGTACGAATAAAAAAAGGACAACCCAGATTCAATCGCAAATCTCCCCCCCCCCCAAAAAAAAGAGTAAGAATCAACACTGATGTCACAATATTATTGGTTTCATGTGGTATATTTGCATTCATATTTCATCACCGTGGACTGGCTTAGCAATCAGTTGTGTAATTCCTGCCATTTTCTCCAAAGTAGTTTAGTGCTGGTTGATGACATTAACCTGATCATGCACAACAAATCAACCAGTCATACTTCGTGCACACTTAAAACTTTTCGGAGTTTGCGATGAGATATTATGGATTTTGAGTTAGGATATACTTTCCAGTTTACCGATTTCATCATAAGACAACACAAACTATAAGCTATAGTTTGTCCGTGGCTTAAAATTCATAAAAGTGGCGTTTATGAGTTCTTGCAAACAAACTCTTCCGCATACGTTGTACCATTTGTTTACTCATTCCGCAACAGCATAATGATAAACTCGATATTCCATTATATGCAGTTAAATTCTTAATTTATTTCCACACAGAACAAATATGATTACAAACATACCCGAATAAATAACAGCATCACAAGAAGTTTCAGTAATCACCACACGTTTCACAAATCTAAAAATAATTGACAAGAATGATTTCATGACAGATGGCTACGTCATAATTTACACACGTTCGTGTTTTGAAGAGCGCCCCTGAACCAAATTTAGTGCATGTTACAGAATTATCGTCCACCTCGTTGCCTTGCAAATTAAGTTAAAACATTAACATTGTGGACCTTGAATAAATAAAAAAAAGTGCAGAACTTTGATACGTAGGCTGTATAATCATTTTCCAATGGATAAACAGAAAGCCAAAAATAAAGAAAAAGATGTTCTGACAATAATATTGACGCCTTTAATAAAGTTCATCTTGTTGATTTTTTCGCAATTATTTTAAGTCTGGTACCCGAAACTTCATCACAGAAAATAGTAAGCAAATAATCAACGTTGGTGAAGAGTGATGGACGAACAACTATCACTTCCGAGGCAGATCTGATGTAGCATCTTTCCGAAGCAAGCTAGAGGAAAGATAGGCGTATACATTCGGATCGCCGAGACAGTGATAGTTTGTCTCATTGCCTGAAACCAAAAGTTGATTTATTTGCTTATATATTTCCACATCGGAAAAACTTATTTAAACCCTATAGAAACAAAAAAGATATTATCTCTAAAAAAAGAAAATTTGGGCTTGAATTATGGAAATACGCGCCACAACACTGGGTGCGATCAACCAGGGGCGGCGTACGTTCGATGCGCGCCGCATGTGCGCGTTAGCGTACATGCTTATTGCGTAATTGCGCGCGCGAAATACGCGCGCTGCCAGATGGTGTAGTACTTATTTTGTTTTCGCTGATCTCTTCAGTAGCACACAAGTCCTAACTGCGTCAAATTATCAACATTTTGAAGTGACGCGCGAAATAAAAGTGCGTTTACACTCGGACTATCAATTATTATCTATCGAGTGTAACGAACTTTTCTTCTCGAGCTGATTGATGGGAACAACTACGACTTTATCACCATTATCAACTCTTGGCCAATCTATAGCAACAGATTCTTAGTATGTGGAATATAATGTAAGTTAACATTGTTGCCTTTACATCAAAAATATAATATAGGATAGTAAACATGATGGAGAAGTAATAAACCTGCGGCTCAACAATCAAATGAATTAGAAACATATACCAATACTAATATAATACTGGTCGTCAGAGTGTATATTCAGGCTTGCGAAGGATTGTTTATATTACTGAGAGGTTAACAGCAGTTCATTATCCATTATAACATAAATCCCCCAATTCCCTGATAAAAATTGATAAGATAACTGCTTGATCGATTCCACGATCACAGCCATTTTGTACTTAATAATGGTATGCCCACGCATGGTATTACCGGACACTAATATGATATTACCGGACCGCCGCGTTCTACGCGCGGGACTACGCGTATCGAATGTGCGAGTCGAGTGGGGTGATCAAGAAATGTATGACGCATCGTAAGAACACAAAAAACTTGGAAAATTTACACATCCATGACAAATACATGCCTTTTTCATGAAATAATCAAATTTTCCTAATGCCCGTGCAAAGTGAATGGCTTTCAAGCTTGTTTTGAGAATGTCATTTTGCTATTTGTTTTACGTGTATTTTCTTCTCGCGCAACTTTTGCGTTTTGCCATAGACATAACACGGTGTCCGGTAATACAGGTCGATTTTCAGCGCCGCGAAATAAAGAAAATTTTTGAAGGGGTTAGTTCAACTGCCGATTTCGTCAGATTAATCAAGTGACATGCTTCCTTTTTGTTGAAATATTAATATAGACATTTGAATGAATTTAAAAAATATGATTTTCAAGAAAATCAATCTAGTTTATTGTGTGAACTCTGCATCCAAATAAAAAGTGTCCGGTAATACGATACACCGACATACAACAAAGAGGGCATTTATAACTATGGGATTTTTCAAGCAGAAACCCTTTAAACAGTAAACTTAATTCTGGGAACACCATACCCTAAATTGAGGACTACTTCTAATTTTACCATTTTCCTTTAATTTCGCTATATTAGTAATAATAAGACCATGGTGACTATAATGAAATAATGCAATCTGTCAGGAATTGATTTTACAGGTTAAAACGTGAAAATGGCATTTTAATATTATGGTTGCATTATAAAAAACACAACACAACGAAAACAAACCAATAAACAAAACAGGATATTTTGCAAAATATGACGCAACATCCACCTGCTTTAACAATTTCCGCTAAATAAACGCCGCTTACAATTTTCTATAGTTTGCCGCATGTCAAATTTCAAATACCAGATAACTAGCACTATTGAAGGCAATGTCGGAAATTCGGGATTTGTGTCAACACTTCAATAACATAATTTTTTGCATTCACTTCAATTTGTAAATCCCTAAAATCGTATCTTGCTTTCCAAAAGCTTTTGAAACGTGTTAAATTAACGGATCTCCTCTGAGTGGCGAAATATTGGACTTTTAAGTTAAAACAGGATAGTCCTACGCATTTTTAAAACTCGAAAGGCAATTACACATCTACTGTATTTTGTGTTTTACTCCTGACACGCGTTAGATGCCCAGGCTCAGTGTTTTATTTTGAAGAGGATGTGCAATGTCATTGTCGGAAATATTTCGTCATAATAAGCATGCTATCATGTCATGTAACTTGTTAGGGCAGTTAACATCGAATTTCCATTTTAATGCACAATAAATAAATTCAATTCAATTCAATTCAATTCAATTCAACTTCATTATAGCTAGTTATTTCTACTGTCTTCGAGGCGCAGTTCAGATGCATAGCCCTTCCACTACACTATT
>JZLH01S0033220.1:16816-27288 GCA_001188425.1 Eucidaris tribuloides
TATCAGTATTGAATAATCTGGTTGCCTGATACGAAATTGTTCCATATTATCAGCTACACAGACAAATACGCCAGTGACAATGAGTGTTCATTGATGATCTATTTAGTAATACCTAACATCTTGACTATGAAATTTTAGACGACCAGAACAGGTTACTTGATCAGAGTAGTCTTTACTCCAAAGTGCAGACTTCTTCTAATCTGTTATTTGTCCTTAATAGTTAATAGTGCAACTCGGTTTATGGCCGCTAATGCGCCAAGGTGCAGCGGACAAATCACCATACCTAGGCCAGCTTCTACTTCGAGTAATCCATCTAGAAAATTGGCGAGGGAAAACACTTTTTAGCCATCCTTACAGCGAGGGAATGATATGCTAGAAGTGATTACTCTCGATTTTTCTCTTTCTGAACAACATCGTCCTCATGTTGTTAGCACGCTTTCATGTCGTTGTCCCACTTCCCCACTATAGAACAATAACCCCGGCCTCCAAAGAATAGTACACCGGTGACACAGTCACAGAACTCAATTTAATTCTACGAACACCTCAACAAAATTTTGCCGACGGAGTTATATAGAGCTATTATAGACTGTTCCTAAAAGCTTTAGGAGATAGGTACAAGCTTAAAAACTTAAACCATGTTAATGTTATTCTCTACACGATATTATACTAAAAGAGGACTTTGTAAGATACGCACAAAATGAAAATACATCATGAGAATGTAAATGTACCATCCGGATATCACGTAAAATAGTATTCCGGTCAAGTTAAACCTTCAGGTCGATAACACAGTACCTGTAATAGTCATTTTGTTAAAGATACAAGCAATACGTCGCAGTTTTGTTTCCAATGTATCAAAAAGAGTACTGAATGACGACATTTAATTGTGTGACTGATATGAAATATTTCATTGAAAATCACTCTTTAATAACGTACACTGACATAATATGAAAAGGACTTCATATTTTTAAGATAAATTCTTTGCACTCTCGCAAAATTTTCGAGGCTGACTGAGCAAACCCAAGATGCAATGTTGAATGTCGCAACATTGTGAGCGAACATTTCCATGGCTATGGCAGGGGTTGTTGCGGACTGTCAACGAACAGTGTCGTATTAGAATGCAACAGTGATAGCTGACCCCTGAGGGACACGTTTTGCCAGCGACATTATACGAGTGGACGACAGATACTCAGAAGGCTCACTACTTTCGTCGTCCTCGGATCAGTGACTTCATTTTTTTAATACACGCGTGTCATTTACTTTAGTTTTAAAGAACTGTTTCGAAGGATTGCTTCCAGTTTTAAACATATCTGAGTTGTGGTGTCTAACACTTATATGTTGTTCTGTCTGTGTGACGTCTAAATGAAGCCCTGGAAGTATGTACTTTCAAAATTATCATAAACAGTAATGCGTGACATGTGAGATGGTGAAAAAAAATGCCTCGAACCAAATGAAGTTGGCCCATATACACATACTCCGTTTTGATAGTGGAAGACATTTTGTTGGATTCTACAATAGTCAACGCATACCAAGCCATACTCGACCGGAAAACTGTCCATGCCATGGAAGAACTGGAATTAAACACATGCTTGTTAGAATGACAAAATATACCTGATAATGACCCATTTTCATCGTGAAAATGAAAACCGATATGAAATATTGATGACCCGGGAGTATTTGTCATCAATATAGACTTCGCAAAATGCACGCACACACTGAGACACATACAAAATACATACACACACACGTACACACATACACATAAATCACAACACACACATAAAACACACTCATACAAATCAAACATCACCCATAGACATTACACAACACACCACACACACAAACACGCACAACAACAAATGGACATGCTACAACTACTCTGACCTACAGAAGGTACAACTATATATTTCAAATCATAATCATATAACTACCTGTTTACAGAGATAGCCTCTTTTACCACAGGAAATTCGTTTTCACAAGATAGACTTCATGACTAAAACCAACATTCGATTTTTTATTGTTCGCGTCCATTTTTCTTGACAAGAACACATGTTCTGTGTAGGCTTCTGAGGAAATAAGATGTAGAGCCCGCTGTATCGAAACCCTGGAGTAAGTGCGGCTCTATAGCTCGCGTATACAACACAACAGAATTTATGCGTATTTAAATATTAAGCTAAGCTTGCAAGTCCAGAAAACGTCCACTGAACATACACAGTGGTAAGTTCATTTCCATCAAGTACAAATCCCTCATAATTCACGGCGAGCTGATCTTCAGAAGTATATAACCAGAATATAATGAACCATCCCTTTTAATGATTCGCATACCTTGGTAAGTAGTACGCAGAATAATTTCAGTTATCTTGAAAATAAGGAAATTGCCGCCTAAGTTAACGACAGTAATCCATAGAATAGCCAGACTTCGATCGTTTTAACGAAGGATTGCCGAACCCCGTCTTTTTTACCAAGGCGGAGGATGAGCGCAGTACATGCTTAGAGAAAGATTATTCGATTGAATTTTTGCAGGAAAGGTCATCACTTATACAGACAGCTGAAACACCCACAGCAAGATAAATATTCATCGAACTACAAGACTTCTCTGATAGGGCATCAAAAATTTATCCCCAAATATCCATTTTTGATCTCGCTGACGATTTACAATATCCAAACAATAAAGTGCCAGGGCGACTTTGATTTTGTCAATCACAAATTTCAACGGTATTATCTTTTCTGCGAGCCAAGTGAAAACATGTCATAACGGAAATCACAGCCATCTATCTGCGTAATTACATATTGCATATGCTTGCTATTATTCAGTAAACAATACGCATTACCATAACATCTTTCATTAAAGTCCGAATTTTCTTGAATAATTTTTATACGAATTTACAGCCTCAATTCGTTATGTATCCATAATGAATTCTTACTTTACAAGAGTAAAAGTTTATATACTAATGCCTATTTAAGTATGAGCTACTGTTTTCTATCTGAATAGATATTGCTAAAGAGGCATTTGGGTTCAATTGAAATCTTGTGTCCTTTATGATATGAAAGGCGCGAGTAGATTGGTTGGGGCGAAAACTCATGACGCACTTCCGGTACGTGAGGAAGATTGATTCAAAGCACGTATTTTATAAATGGTATGGAGTGTAATGGGACATTCTGGGCTTGAACTGAGTTTAAAGAGAGAGGGGGTTTAGTCACACAACACACAAACACACACAACACACACAACACACAACACACACACACACACACACCACACACATACATACACACTACACACATACACACACACACGCACGCACGCTCACACACACCAAAAAACCCACACAAACACCACACACACGCACACACGCACAGACAGACATTACAGACAGACACACACACTTCACAGACAACAGACACACAATACACCTACACAACACACACCACACACACACAACACACACACACACACACACACCACACACACACACACACACACACACACACAACACTACACTCGTGCATACTACTTCTATAAAATATTAAACATCAAGACTTCGCTTATCGCTTTCTATACCCCGATTCACTTTGCCTCCCTCCTCCGCTGATAAGTAGCTGCCCTTATCGATTATAAACACAACAAAAAAGTAACTACCCCTTTTTCAAACACTATGACTTTTTAAAGAAACAATTTGAGCATTAAAAAAATAATTTTCGGCAAGGTGTTTCTACACTAAATGACTTACTTCGGCTGTGAAAATGGTATTGTATCATGCATGCAGTGCATGCATGGTCATGCATGAGTGAGCGCAGTATTAAGGCAAAAAATATCACTTTCAAAGTCACAAGGCGTCATTTTGGGGAGTTGTGATGCAGAATTATGACAAATTTTGTTTCTGGTGACCATGATTATGCTCTATTTATGTAATTATTTATCATTTGACCCCTTATACCTCCCCCGGCACTTTTTCATATTTTTACGCTTCAGTGGGCTCAATGCTAAAAAGTCCATCGCTTCCTCATTTTGAAAGTGGTAAAAACCATTAGTTTATTGAAAAAAATGGAATCCGATATTTCCAGCAAATATGATATCTTTACAATGTTGTAGCGAATATAAAGAGTTGTAACCATGTCATGTCGAGTTGACACACTTCTATAAACAAAACAAAACATGCCATTAATTACCATTATTTTTGCGCAAAGAGATGACTCTTGTGACTTTTGGAAATGACAGTTTTTTGCCTCTTGAAGCATGCTCAATCATGCGTGACATGATGGATCAAAACACATTTTCACAAGAAGTTAGTCAAATGAGTTAGAAATACTCTTCCAAATTTTATTGCTAAAACTCATTTCGTTAACAAAGTTATGGTAGGTTGAAAAAGAGGTAGTTACTTTTTTGTTGTGTGTAGCTTGCCACTACAAAACGATTTAATACAAAGGCACTCCATACACTGCAAAAATGGGGTGTTAAAATTAACACCAAGGGTGTTGCAGCAAAATGGAAACCGGTAAAGAGTGTTGATGTTTTCAACACTTGCGGTGATAAAGTCAATGCTCTCAGTCTTTGAAATAATTCGTTTCGTGTTTAAAATAACACCCGCTGGTTAACTATACACACCGTCTGGTATCTATATTGTGCCAACCCAGGTTATTAAATTAACAGCCCAGTGTTTGTAGTGTAAGGGCAGACGACCCTTAAGGTTACTATTCCTTCACAAATATAATACATTTTCATCCAATTTCATTTCATTTACAAACATTCTATATCCACCAAACTTATGCAAAGGACATACATAACACAACTAAGGCTTACATTCAATAAACAAAACTTGCTTATTTTGATTATCATCAATGGCTACGTTCGCTTACAATCATGAAAATTAATACTATAAGTTATTCCAGTTATAGTGTTAGTGTGCTGAGAACTGGAAATCAAAACATATAACACGGTGCTTCTATAACCGACAGTACATCTAATCCAAAAAGCGATACGGTACTCTCGTAAATTGAATTATAATACTGAAGTGATTGAGTTTAACCACTTCAGAAAGCTTATCTTATTATTTCAGTGAAAACGAAGGATGGGGTGTATTTTGAAGGCAGTACATCTCTTTACTACAAATGGACATAATGGAGAACCACACTGCGACTTAGTGGAAATACGAAGTTTAATGCCAAGATATCAGCATGGTTCCACCAATATAAAACGCAAAATCAGTTAGCATTAAAATGTTGTGTCCATAATTTCCACACCACAAACTAGACATTATCGAATATATAAACTAAAATTATTTATAAGAATAAAGATTAACATCAATCTGCCCACCTTCCCGTCTCACCAATGGGGCTGAAAAGTCATTGTTGGCCGCTGAAAATAAGCCTGATAAATTCAACAAAAAATGCACCGCGGTAACGTTAGCTCACGAAATTTGAATTCTAACTCAAACGTTAAAGGAAATAGTCCTACACAGTACTGGTTTTGATGATGGAAAAAATTCATCAAATTTCCACATTTCTTTGGTTTCCAGGTGAAAGTATATCACATTGCCATCTAAATGTGGACTTAGTACTTATATGCCAATAAAGAAGATGAGCATTTGGCAGTTTGAAACGTGAAGTTTCCAACTCGGCTTTTGCCTTCAATGACTAAAGTGAGAGATATGTCAACCAATTTGACATAGTCCACATACTGATTTCTGTATTATGTCAGCAGTGATGATTCTGTGTAGCAGATTTGTCAATAACAAGTGTTCTGTTGTTTTCAAACTGACTCTTATCCTGTACTAAGTGACATTTCTAGATACCATCTTTTCACAGAAGGTTTGAAAGCAGCTGATATCAAAATGTGTTGTACTGCGCAAGTACTCAACAAGTACTGTTATTCTCTTTAAGCTACTCTGACTGCAATACCTTATTCGTTGATAGTGAAAACCAAGCTGTGATCAAGCTCGGAAAGT
The DNA here is from genome assembly GCA_001188425.1 of Eucidaris tribuloides. NCBI lineage: Eukaryota > Metazoa > Echinodermata > Echinoidea > Cidaroida > Cidaridae > Eucidaris > Eucidaris tribuloides. The sequence goes on from JZLH01S0033220.1 coordinate 22,759, forward strand.
CCATGAATTAATCTCTCTTCTTGATGCTGATAAACAAATGCTTGATTTTCCACAAGTGAACGATGTCAAGATAAATCCCTCCCGCCAGGAAGTACACTCCAGTTGGTGTATACATTGGTATATGTTTCAACTTATGTTGTTCTTGGGGCATCTTTTTACTTCCCCCAATCATGACAATGCCCTTTAATTTCCAACCATGTAGAGTCATTCAAATGTCATATATCCGTCACCTTTTCCCAGCAGACGATAATTTTGATGGCGGAGCATCTTAACAACCTACGTTCCCGGTGCTTGAGGGTAATATTTTTAATTCCAGACTTTTTACAAAACAAAGAGACGCGTAATCAAAAAGTCATCTCGATGGTAGTGGGTTGCAGTAACCCACAGATATGCATGGAGATTAGCCCATTCTAAATTCAAATGAACATTAAAGGTCTAATATTAATTTTATACATGTGTGTAGTTAAGTGTCCACTTTTTTCAAGGAATGTTAATGTAACATTTACTGTAATGGCCGAATGTACTTTAGAAAATGACCTCAGTCTTAATAATTTGCTTCATATGAATTTTAAATCCAGTGTTGTGTTCTAAACACGTGATTTGCTGAATTCATTGCCGATCAACTATACATTATCATGATGTGATCCTCTGAGAGAAAACACGTTTTACAAAAACAAAACCCTAAGCATCATAATCATAACGTGAACAATAAAGTAAATGACCCTAATTTTAATTTAAAAATATAGGAATTGCATTGTTTTTACGCCTTCCGTAACCAGAGAAATATCTTACATTATCATTTTTTAATTAACCTTACCGAATTATCAGTCTTTCGGTCAGATATGTCCCCCGTGCTATCTACTCGAATTTACTTTATTTTTTCTTAATGTAGTGACAAGATGAATAATTATAAACAGCACCAAATTTTACTTGTTTATACCTATAATTTTTAATCTCTCGCCGCACGCGTTTATAAATTCACCCCGCATTTTCTGAAGAAGTAAAATCAATAGACGCCATCCTGTTGTAATCGGGGTAATCATCCTGTGGCTGAGAAACGTTTGGTCGAAAATTGAATTTAGGCGACCGCGTTCCGTGTCTTCATTGTCAGATTATCCTCAAAAGCCTGACAATGTTTGAAGTATGATGTCACAACAAGATGGGTTCGACGATTTGTCGACTATTTTCTCACAGCTGTGCCTGTAGGGACCCGAATTTATTCGATCCACCCGTCGTCCTAAGAAAACATTGTGAAATCGCAGGGGAACTCCCGGCTTTACCGTGCTTTCTACCCTTCTGTTGTTATCATGTGTAAGGACGTTTCTCTGTACCTTTGTTCGTCAATCTAATTGCACATTGCCGCTCTCGATATCGATATGCATTTCATGTTGTATTGTAGAATAATGTGACAGATCTATGTTTTCCGCTTATTTGTTTGTCTTTTCTCGTCACTGCCGTTAAAGGCATCGTATAATTATGTTTCCAGTTTCAAAAAAAAAATCTGAGCTGCACGATTTCGCTATGCTTCCAGTGGCTCTGATAATGTTTAGAAATGAAGCCCTGAAAAAATGCAGTTTAAAACGATCATTATGTGCTTTTTAAAAATTGAAAATCATTGAGCAACTTTTCCAGTTTTCCCCCATAGACTGCCATGTTGCTGAATTTTCATCAGCAAACAAAAACTCGCGTGCCGATTTTATCTGTACACATTTTACGAGTGGCTGCATAACTATCTGAAGTTTCGTGTTCTGGGGTGTTTATTTGTCCTTTCAAACACTTTCAGATATGTCAGACAGTAAAGTTTGACAGGGTTTTTTTTTTTTCAAATTGGGCTTCCACAATGTTATACGGTGTCTTTAAATGCAACAAAGACTTTGCAGATGGCTCTAGTTTAAATGTGTTCAGAATTTTACATACCAAAAGAGTTAAAGACGCAATATAACATTGTGGAAGACCCGTTGACAAAATTGTCAAACTTTACTATCTGATATATCTGACAGTGCTGAAATGGACAACTAAACTCCCTAGAACACAAAAGTTCAGACAGTTATGCTGTCACTTAGAAATATGTACAGATAAAGATTGACGCATTATTCTCGACCGATGGAATTCTGGAACACAGCAGTCTATGAAGGAAAACTGTAATGGTCTTTCAATGAGTGTACTTTTTAAAGCACTTAATAATCAGTTTGAACTGCAATTTTTAGGGCTTTATTTTTAGACCTTATCAGAGACACTGGTAGAACAGGGAATCGTGTACTTCGGATTTTTGTAAACTGGAAACATTGTTATACGATGCCTTTAAAGGTTACACCGAGTTGAGGCACTGACAAAAACTGTAAAAGTCGATGTGATTTGAAATTTTACCCCGATATAGAATACGGACGATGTGTAAACAGGAACAGCAGGTGGTTTTGTCTTCTTGTCATCATTTAGGAGGAACTTCGAGCTCATTATCCGGTCAGAGAATCTCTCTCCAGGAATATCGCCACCTGGAATCGATCCAACACGATGCTATGATCGATTTCAAAGGATGGTGTCTTCTTTCAACTTTCCTAACTGGGCTATTGCAGATAAGGAACACCCACTGACTGACACTCACGCGTACCGTCTGGCCAAGGCTGAATTCTACAATCTAAAATCTGAAATGCTATCTCAACATTTAAAATGGCAGAGAAGTGACCACAATTTCTCAATGTTGTATTAACCTTTAACCAGCTGGATCTGACTTTCTATATTGAATCCAGCTGGATAAAAATGGATATAACATCTAGAAAGTGTGGTTGTGTGGTCATTCATCGGTCCTTTTAAATGTTGAAATTACATTTCCGTTTTCAGAGTGTAGGAGATGTAAAAGTAGTGCCACTACTTTGAAAAAAAAACTTACACAATAATAAACAAATATGACGGCAGTCGCAGAAAGTGAAGCTTTTGGCTACATGGTGCAAAGAAAAAAAACGAGCACCAAACAAACCATCCAACAATCAACAGGGAGCCATTGCGAGTTATTGGTTTTTATGTTTCCTATACTCTGAAATTGGGGTGTTAAATTAAACACCAAATTCGTTGACCGATTTAGGTAGCAGATAAGTTATTTACAGTTTTAATGCCATTACTATTGAGATCCACAAAATGGCATCCTACGACAATATCAACTTGGACGCAAGAACAGTGTTTTCATTCAACACAGTATTGGCACCAACGACACCCCTTTTTGTTTGCAGCGTGCTCTCACCCTAACCGCCCCCCCCCCCCGAATCCTAGTTAATAGCCTGTTAGAGATTCAGGAATAAATGGGTTAATGGGTGTTTTCTTAAAAGTGAGACAACTCCACTTGAAAACTATGATATAATACCAGGGAAAGTTGGATACGACGCTGTGCCTATGCACAAGCCGTTAGGTGTATGCCATGTGCCTATGCAAAGGCCGATAATGTAATACATAATGAATACAATTAACATCCTTTGCATAACCACGCAACATAAGTCAACGACCTGTGTGCATGTAGGCACACTACGGGGTTTTTTTTCCTTCTTTTCTTTTCTTTTCTTTACGGATAAATTGCCAGGCTTTGGGCCTATAATAAATACAGCGAAAATTGTTTTATTTTCAGCATTGCTTACTTTGGCTTATTCTTATACGTTTGGACTGTTTCTTCGCTTCGCAAGTTGGTTATCTTTACTTAATCGTTTCTATATAATAGCATGTATCGTGTGATTGATGCGATAATCTAAGATTTCAACGAAATTTGATTTTAGACTATAAGAGCTCCATCCTACCCAATTTTCACCCCAGGTTTGTGGTTACCTTGTTTGGCATTATTTCTAGTACGGCTGTCAACATTCGCTGGCAATAATGTTATTCATTTTCCCAATGCCCGATTATTTCAGTTAATTGGTGTAGTTGTATTGTAAGATTCATCCTCTCTGTCAAGGATCTGTCGCCATGGAAACGATCCATTTCACTTATTTTACATCCTCTGCGACCGTTATCCATCCATCGCCAAGCTTTCAGAGAGGATTTACGATGAGTGTCCTTTTACTTGTTTCGAGATTACCGCAGACTGCATGGACCTGTTTTGTTCGGTTTACAAAGTAGATGGATGTTCGGCTAATTTCACATCATCACCTGAAGTGAGCGATCAAATGCATCTTACCGTTCATGGATGGGGAGGAGGGCTACATTAGTTTTGTTCGTACTAACTTCTAATAGCTTTACCCAACATCAGGCAATATAATATTGTAGATGTAAACGATCGGGGGAGAGGGTAGTAGTGTGTGTGTGTGTGTGTGTGTGTGTGTGTGTGTGTGTGTGTGTGTGTGTGTGTGTGTGTGTGTGTGTGTGTGTGTGTGTGTGTGTGTGTGTGTGTGTGTGTGTGTGTGTGTGTGTGTGTGTGTGTGTGTGTGTGTGTGTGTGTGTGTGTGTGTGTGTGTGTGTGTGTGTGTGTGTGTGTGTGTGTGTGTGTGTGTGTGTGTGTGTGTGTGTGTGTGTGGTTCTAAGAAAAAAGTTCGCAAACGGTTCTCAGTTTTG
>JZLH01S0033224.1:11374-24478 GCA_001188425.1 Eucidaris tribuloides
AATCAAGACAAGATTAGACTGAAATTGTGATAGTTTTAATTAAATAAGAAAAGTCATCTGAAATTTGATGTGAACAATGTCTGCTAACAGTCATTTCATGTTGATTAAAACCATACACCAAATTGCATGAATGGGACTATCATTGTTCCTTCACAAAGAGGTTCTATCAGCTGGAAAATCTCAAACCGCAATTTTACTGGTATAAACCTATCATTTACACACATTCTGATCAAACTCATCAACATCTAATCACAAAAGGACAACTGCATAACTTTCTTCACTTAAATATTGGTCTGCTCAAATTTAGTCCATAATCCCCTCTCCCCCTCCCCCACCCCAAAAGTGAAACTTGATGCACAGCATATGAAATACTGATTCTGTAAATACATTGAAAATCAGATTTTTTGAAATCACAAAAGTGGTCTGGTCATGGAGTATTTAATTTTGGGTAAAGAAAATCAATTCAGTTTTTTATATTTATCTAAAGTCAAAGTTTATCAAATGTTCATAAAATGGGTCTGCACACAAAGTATTTAATGTTGGGTAAAGAAAAGCAATTCATTTACTGATTTTTATCCAAAGTCAAACTCAAAACAATATTTTGTCTGATTTTAGTATTATTCAGTTCAGTTTTCACATTGGTTTAACTCTCTCGGTACCAAGGTGGTAATACTCCATAGATTTTAAATGTGATATTTTGAATGTGGTCCTGAAAGGGGTAAGGTGTGTCAACAATTACAGTTCAAGGAACCTGTAACAATTCCAACCATTTGTTGAATAAAGCACATTGCATAGTGCATAGTATCATCTGAACCTCTTTACTACTTAACCCGTTGACTACGGGAACCGGATGTGCCCTGTGTTAACTCTATGGGATTTTCAGAATTCTCGGAGGCAACGGGTTAATGAGAATTTGGTAAGTATTAGTTGATGACATAAATGAACAAATGAACAAAATACAGATAATATATGGATATTTGAATATATTAACATTTACCATAATATATAGAACAAATGAAAACAAATCAAAGGCTAGCAGGTCCATGATAAAATCAAACAAAACATATGGGGTTAAATTATGTCACTTTCTGTCAAGTATGTTCTGAAATTATAATGGACAAAACAAAGGAATCGCACAAAATGGTCTACATGCAGTTGACAACAATTAGTTTGTAAACTGTTTCATATTTTTTTTTTGTAAATGTATGTTACACAATTTTCTGGTGTTTGAAATGAAGGACATATCCATTCCATGTCAACTTTTGTAGCTTTTCTGCTACAAGTGGCTCAACCAGTGTTGTAGTTGAGTCCACAGGTTCCGAGGCCGAGGCCACCCCGAAACAGGACCGTTCCATAGAGTTTGTACAGGTGGATCGGACCGAGGCCGCTCAATTTGGCCTCGAGGACGGCCTCGACTACAACACTGGAACCAACAAACACAAGAGGTTGGCCGTAATGACAATTTAAGTCAATAAGTCCACTGACAGAAAGGACATGAAAATAAAGAAATAAAATATACTTGATATTGATAGATCAAAAAAAAAAGTCTGAAAAGGAAAACGTAAACAAATAAAAAAAAACACCAAGACACCACAATACCATTCATGTGCTGGAGATTGTTGCCACTGGACGTACGGGGGAGGGCTAGGCCCGGTTTCCTGCTGGTCACAACGGCCAATGAGGCTCGACGATTCTGGTCTAAAGGAGTACCATGGACACACCCATAGGACACGCCCACGTGCCACGTCCATTGGACATGGTCATACATAAACACACACACAAATGAAATGGGTTGGTTGGATGAGGGGGGGGGGTACAGTGAGAGAGACAGAGAGATATAGATCAATAATGAGAAACATGGAAGGATGAAGAGAAAGATGTAGAACATAATTCAGACAAAATAATAACAACAAAATATTAATATATCACAAAGACATATAGTAATCAATCAGAGATAAAGGATGATTGGAAGATACAAATATATAGTTCACATAGATGTTTATGACATAGATGGATGGACAGATTGAAAGTATGAGGTGAAGAATACAGACGGATAACAGATGGACAGACAGACAGACAGACAATGAAATACATGTAAAAATAAATAAATGCCAAAACACATAATTGACACAAGACATGGTGAAAGAAGAAGAATGGTACATGTCAGAAAAATGAAAAAAAAAAATAAAAATCTGAACTAGAAAAAGATAAAATGCATGCATATACAGCACGATATTGAAATAAAATTATTTCAATCTTTGATACAATCACATTTTTTTTTTCACTCATGAATACCATGTCAAAATCAACTAGATTTTACTCAAAATGTCTACACATAAAATCCTGACAAATTAATTTATCTTTTATCCGACAAATTAAACAAGTGGTTTACTGCAATTTATTTATTGAATATTTCTGTAAGTATGTTTTCACGATTATGCTACTGACACCCCCCCCCCTCCCTCCAAAAACAGAGCAAATATGTTCATTCAAACTTAAATTAATTGCTCTATGGTCAAACAGATATTTTATATATGGGCAGTTCCAGCGTTACGGACATTACATTCAGACATTTTTTTGCAACTTAGGGGGCTTATTTCTAGAAACCATCATTAACATTCTAAACCTATTTGTGGTAATCTCAAACAAGTCACCCTGAAGTGTTAACAGTTTAAATTTGAATTAGTTTCTATTAATCGTTCGCTAGTTATCTCACATAATGCTTGCCGTTACGGACATTACATTTTTTGGACATGACTTTTCACCTACCAATGCATTTGTCAAAAATTTTATGAGCTTAAGCATGAAGTGAAGCCAATTTTCTTGTGAAATGGGTGCTGAGGACCTGTTTAAGTTGTAGGATGACAATTAGGTACAACAGATTCAGAATATCCCATACAGGACCATAAATGTTGCGTTACGGACATTACATTTTTAACATTACGGACATTACACCTCGGACCACTTTTTTAGGTCCTTATATTTCTACTTTAAAGTATTTGATAACCAATGTAAAGCTAATATTAGTCATTTTTGGTCCTTTCTCAAATATAAACTGCTATAAATTAATTCTGAAGTGATGTTGAATGTGAAATAATGAGACTCAAAGATTGTGCATTTTTCAAAAAAGATGAGAAAATTTTGCAAGAAAATGGGTTTTTTGAAGAAAATTATGTCTAAATATACTTCAAATGTATTTAAATACCACTCAAATTAAAGAGTTCGATGAGTTCTATTGTGTGATACTAAATTTATAACTGTAGCACATATATTTTTGGAATTATTACAGATTTAGAGCTCGGGTAACATTTTTCGCGGAATTGCCCATATTTCAAAATTCCAAATGGTGCTAGTATTAACTGATATTAACCCCCTCAATGCAAACAATAACAATTAATAAAATAAATGAATTAGTTGACAGTAGTAACTAACAATTATGCAAAAATTTATATGTGAATGAAGAAATATAAGCTGAGGCATGCAAGATTTTGTTAACATATTCTGGAAATGCATTTTGCTAATACAACAGCCAACAAGATATCAATTTGGGCTAATTTTTTGTTTGTGAAGAGAACAGACATTATATCATTGTATGTAAATGTGGAAAATGTGTTTATATTGTAATAAACGGCTTACTGGCATTAATCATTTATTTTGTACATTGAAATTAATTTCTTGAATCCTGGAGATAGAAATTGCACAGATTTATTGTAGATATTGCTAACAAAAATTGCTTTTTTCTGTCTAAATATTTTGTCAAAATTGAGTTCAGAATTTGTCATGACCAAGTGTGAATAGATCATTGATTTGTATAAAACCTATATAATGCTCTCAAATATAATTTATGATTAAACATGAATTTCATGTCTTTTTCACATTGGATATTAATAATGTGTCATGAGAAAATGGTATTTGGCTAAAGCGATAAAGGCCCAAAATTTCAATGATTTTTACAGATAGCTAAAAAAAACTGACACGTGATACTAGTAACATAATGGATTTTAGTGGAGTCAATTACACACCACTAACTTATCATTTTTCTGACTAATTACTACCTATTAGTGGTCAAATTGAACTTTGTTTGCCGTACAAAGTTTGACCTGACATGCCTGAGGCAGTAAGCAAGTATTGTTGAAAGCACGTGCATATGCATGACCAGCCTTTGTACACTACAATTAGGCACACTTAGTAACTGGCGTATTGAAAACTGTTTCACATAACAGACGTATTGCAAGATTGCGTTATCAGATTGAATAACTGTTAGTGATGAACAGCAAGAAGATTGTCAAACGAATGACAAAAGACAGTACAAAAATCCACTCTAATTCCATGTTTAGGGACATATTCAAGGATAATTTTTTGCAGGTTAGGTAATTGTAATCTGTTCTTCATGTAAATGTAAAGTGGGATCTTGAAGGCACACCTTTATTGTTTTATTTTACCCCATCGAAGACTAGACACAAGATATCTTGTCTCAAGGTCTATGGCAAATACATGTTAAAGCAAAATTAAACCGTCTTCAACAGGTTAAAGGCAGTGGATCTCTTTTGCATGCCTAAAAATTAACATTGTGTAAATACAATGCCATTTAGAAGAAAATGCCATCTGGGAACCTTTAGCAAAATATAGGAGCTAGAAACTCAGTTTTAGAGGAATTAAAGTGACCGTTAGACTCTGATTTGAATTTTTTTCTCGCGAGAAAAAAATTCCTACCATAGAACGTACACTAACCGGCTATTGTTTTTCTTTCACATTTTTCAAATTCTAGGTAACAACTGACCCCCAAATTTCACAGACATGCCTTTCATCAATAGCCTAAGGGCATGGGTATCATTTCCTGGTCTGCGGAGATGCTTGCAAATGAGATCCACTGCCTTTAATGAAGGTCAGTGATTGGGCTTTTATCGCTTATCTTAACACCAACGAAAACTAGCCTGTGATCGAAATTTCTAAATGATACAGAGGAAGGAAACTATAGGGGAGCACAGTACCATTCAGTTGTGAGCTGCTGCTGGCGGACGGCCGGGGGAGGGGAAGGCTTTGTTTCCTGTTGCTGACACCAGTCACAGAGCCCCGATGCTGGTCTGGATATGTCATGGCCACGCCCACACGCCACGCCCATTTGCCACGCCCATGGAATATGGTATGAGATGGACACACCCGACATACAATGGTGTTTTAAGCAGGGTGGAAAGCGGTTGAATACATGATACGGGGGAAGGAAAAGACAGACAAAGATATATGCAGATAGTAGCAGAGAGAATCATAGATAAATGAAACGATGAACAGACATGATGATTAGATAGGCAGATGCGGACATACATATACAGGGAATTACAAAATATAAGTACACACGTAAACGTATATTTTCAAAAGAATGGAACATTACAATGTTATAAACATTGTTTAAAACAAATGAATAGATGAATAAAGAAATGAACAGCAGAAAAATATGCATATGTACACAAATACATATTTTCAAAAGGAAGGAACATTACAACATTATCAACATTGTTTAGAGAGTCAGACAGACAGATGAATTTAGAAATAGACACCAACACAAAAACACAGACAGGAAGAGTAAGTTACAACAATTTTGAATTTGACAATAAACACAAGGATGGTCAAAGAAATCATGAAAACAGAGTTAGGGTATGTGTATCACGATTTGAAAAGAACAAAATTACAGACAAACGGACAATATGACATAAATCCAGGTCGGGGAAGGAGGTTGGAAGGGTTTGATAAACATACAGAAAAGAGGCTTCAGTTTAGTTCAAATGTTAAATAGATGTATCATGACTAATATAACTCATATACTAAATGTAATGTAATGCGTAACGTTAAAATAATACTGTGGAAATAACACGGTTATATCAATGTGCTACATATACACATATACATCAGAAACATATAAAATGGATTAACTTTATGAGTGCAAAATGTTTGTGTGTATTGTTGAGTGTCCTTTAAAATACATGTACCTTTCACATTGGTACCTAATGATAAAGTGACATTTTATTTCTGTACATCTCCTACCCAGGCCCCAGAATGTCAGACAACCATATCATATGTTAGATTTTACAAAAAAAACAAAAATATTTACCCAAAACCTGATCCTTAACTTCCCTCCCCTGCTCCCCCCCCAAAAAAAAAAACGTGTTGTGTTGTGCAGGTACATGTACATGCAGATTTTCGTAGAAATTGGACACATATGAATATTACATGCATACAAAACGTACACAGGGTGAAACTTAGAAATACATATGTCTGTGATACATGTCAGAGTGATATAAAACATTCTTGAAACATATTCTGGAAGGGAACTTGGGAATTTGGGAAACTGCATTGAAGCAGTCTGAAACAGATAGAGCTTAATACAGTATCTGGCTTTGAAGATTGAAAATGGCGATAAATTAATAAATTCAGGCATTTACTTGTACCCTCCATGTTTCCATATCTGAAAATGAAATGGAAGCTTCCAGTTTGAAACCAGGATGAGGGTTTTTGGACTGAACTACTATTTAAATGGGTAGGTGGATTCAATTTCTTTGTTGAATTCTGTTAGTGTTAGATATAATGGCTAAAATATAACCTCGGATTTTACACAGAGGTGATGTACATAGGGCATAGATAGGAAGGCATATCTAACACTTTATTCGTATCATACTAAAATTTACTAATTTCACCTTTTTTTTTGTTCACTTTGCATATATTTTGAAAACAAAATCACATTTATTACCCAAGAAGCAAAGTAAAAATTTCCAGTGACACCATTCACATTTTCACAAGGCCACAATTTCTTACAATTCCTCATCCATACACAACAGTAATGAAAGAGTTAACTAAAGAAATAAGAATAATATCACTAAACCACACACAAAAGTATATATCATGCTTCATGATAGCCAATACTACTAGCATTTAGAAACCATAAATATAAGATGATCAGTAAAATAATTTGCAAACAGTAGAAACGCAAGCTAACGAAACTACAAAAAAGGATTTAAGTTTTTTTATCATTACATGCAGAAAATGCTTGTTCATTACTTTCAGGCAGTTTTGGCAAAACTATATTTCCTTCTGTAAATGAAATACTATGCAGAATCGGTATTAGGAAAAACTAAACACTACAACAATGATTTAAACCGAAGTATATGTCTTGGCTACAGGCAGAAATCAAACAAACACAGCAACACTCTCAAACAAATTAACAACTGCAATGCCAAACTCAAATTAACAGAGGCTACATGTGAATACCAAGAATATATCTACAAAATTAAATGGTGTACTTCTACAAAACAAAATATAAACAATGGCATGCCTGTGTTTGAAACCATGGAGGGGGGTTAACATCTAAAACTAGATGATCAATAATTAGATAGTGATGAGTTCAAACTCTAGAGGAGATACGATGAATTCCAACCACCAGCTTTTAGATAATATATTTTGGGTTATATCGATATGCATTTTAGAAATAGTAATGGAAGAATTTATTTAGTTTTGGAATGTTAAATCACAAACTTAAGACGATTTGAAGCAAGTTTTTTACATTTTGATTTGCAAAGATTGTGTTAGCTGCACAAGAAACTTCAAAAACAGGGGGAGAAAAATATTTGTGATTATTTAACCAAAGTTTTTCATCATTTTGATGCGCAACGAGTCATTGCAACTGCTGCACTGAGACTGGCAAGGGGGGGGGGGCATAAAATCAATTGTGATTGCTTTCTAAACACATGTGTAAGCAAGGTGATGTGGTGCTGTTTTATGAAGCAAATCATTTTTTTTTTTCCAATCAGCGAACTGCTTTCTACAAATTTATTTCATTTTATTTTATTTTGTGCGAATTATTTTTGGGGAGAATTTTGTCGTGGAGAGAAGTATACCATTTGTTTTGTGAGAGTCATGGACCACCAGCCACCCACCGGACGTCAGGGCCGCACCCTGGGGGGTCTTGTTCTCGTCCGTCGACTGCTCCTCCTCCAGTAGCTGCCTGGCGATGGTGGCGAACTGCGACTCGAACTGTTTGATGAGTTGGTAGAGGGCTACCACCAGCTCCTGCAGAGGGGGAATGAAAGGAACGATTTCATCCTCATTAAAGGAAGATGTAGCTGGCAACTAACAGGAATAAGGCAAGAAAGATTTTGGGGTAACTGTCAGTTCTTCCCAACCAATCAGATCGAACGTGTGCTGGCCTTGAGCTGACCTGACATGACCGATGCATGCCACCCGACGCATGTTAATCACTCGACTATTAATTTTTGCACTTTTTTTAACCCTATTTTAACTGGGCTATTTCAGACCAGGTTTTTACGTGGGGGGGGGGGGGGTTCAATTTGACCCCCCCTTCAGATCTCGGCCACTGAACGCGCGATCGCCGCGGAAATCTGCAAGCGCATAGAGCCGGATGTAAACTACACGATTGTATAGTAAAATTTTCTAAAAATTAAATATTTCTATTTTTTAAGTAATTAATTATGCAAATAAGTGCATGAAATTACGTTTTCGCCTATAACTCACTTACAATAGCTAGTAGAATACTAATTTTTGGTGAAAATATTCATTCTGACATTTCTCACAATTATCTACAAAAAAAATTTGCCGAATTGGAATGAATTTCTTATGTATTTTATTGTTTTGTGAATTTCTTATTTATATCTTTGTTTTTTCAACCTTTTGTTTTCTATTGTTTTTTCGATGAAATTTGTTGGGGACACTTTTGCAATCACAAACAGCATAAAATTAATTCATTTCAACCAGTAAAGGCAAGAATAATCATACATTATGATTTTTGGCTGAAAACACAATTTCCATTGATTTTGCACAAGAAAACACGTTTTTGAGCAATTTTGGGGTTGACATGCATGTATAAAAAAAAGTTGCGCAAGACTTGAAAGTAAAAAGTCAGCGAGCGACGCGATCAAAACATTTTGCGCGGCGGCATGGTCGCGAAATTCATCGGGGGGGGGGGGGTTCAAATTGATACCCCCCAGTTAATATAGGGTTTCGGCGATCTTGTTCTATGGAAAAATTTTGCACAGACGTAAAATTAACAGAAATTTTCTAAAAGGCCTTGCTGAGGGTAAGTGTCACACAGTACCCCTTATTTAGGCTGTCTTTATCACCATGTACCATAATGCTCACAATACCACCAATGTCATTTTTTTCTTAACTTATTCCTGTTAGTTGCTGGCTAGTGGCTACATCTCCTATTAATAATGAATCATAAACAAGAGCCCCAGGGGGCACGGCGCTCACCGGAGGTCACACAAACCTCTCTGCGGTGTATTTCAGAGAGTATACCATCAATTGCACTGAGTTTTCTTCTTCAGAGCCCGATATCTAGGCACCAGTGGGGCCGCATGTCCCATTTCAAAAACTTGGCATCCCCTTGCCATAAAAATGATTCTGCCAAGATAAATAAAATCTGAACATGCATTTTTATAAAGATGACAAAGCGATTTTTCCCCTTGCCCACCCAAACTATCTTCCTCCTCAGGGGCCATGAGGAACCCCTTTGGGCACTGTCATGAGGAACAATGATCCTTCACTTCTATAAGTATCTACACACCGAGTGACTTAGCTAAACTACTTCAAATCTGCAAGGGTCTGAAAGTTTACATGTATATTTGTCTCTTAATTCAGTTCAGAATCTAACTGCCACTACAATTCCAATCTAACTAAATTTCTAGCTCCTATACTTAGCTAAAGTTTCTTCAGGGGTATTTTCTTTTTTACACAAGTTTATTTACACAGTATTAATTTTTTGGTATGCACAAGAGATGCCCTGCTTTTAAATCCCATGATGTAATGAGTGTTGCCATAGCAACACACACTTTTTGACCTTACCCTTCTCACTATTGCACTTCCGTCGTTGACAAGTGAAATCAATGTCATGCCAACGTTCTGGTTGATTGTCGTTGCGTGGTCCGTCCTCTCCGACCCATTACCGATGAACGTGCCCAAGGCTATTGCAGCTCCTGCTCTTACCTGAAAAAAAAAGATGAAAATGGGAACAAAAACATAATTTTCTTTTTTAAGACAGGAGTTATAGTTTCAACCAAAACCGAGAGACAAGTGCTGGACCCAACTTGAAGTGTGGGTTCGAGTCATGGGTACGGGTATGGGGCCATGGTACGGGTAGAGGTATGGGACCATGGGTATGGGTACGGGTACGAGACCAAGGGTACAGGCATGGGTACGGGATTCGGGACCCTGGTACGGGTACTGGTCCGAAATCTGGGACCTGGGTACAGGTATGGGTACTGGTACTACAAGTCTGCTTTTGACACAGTTTTATGTGTATTTACACAAAAACTAGTAATGACAAATTTATAAAATTCTATAAAGAATTGTAGAAATAGCTTATTTACACTTATGAAAGGATTGACTTTGAAGTTACCTCTGATATAGAATCACTTAAAGGCAAGGTTCACCCTGACGACAAGTTGGTTTTAATAAAAGCAGACAAATGAGAGAAACATATAAGAGAAAGTTTGGCGAAAATCCATCAAAGAATAACAGAGTTACGAAGTTTCAAAGTTTTCAATTTGTGACGTCACATGCGAGCAGCTCCCCATATGTCACGTGATATAGATTCCATAAAGTGCTGTTTTCTCAGAAATGTGAAAATAATTTTACCTGTGCTTTCAATATATTATCAGAAACACTATTTCATACAGGCTTCTATGAAAAAAAAACCCATTCAATTATCACGAACCATTAAAAAATGATGATTTATGGAATTTATATTATATTACATATGGGGAGCTGCTCGCATGTGACGTCACAAAACTAAAACTTTGAAACTTCATAACTCTGTTATTCTTTGGTGGATTTTTGCCAAACTTGCATTAATATACTTCTCTCATTTGTCTGCTTTTATTAAAACCAACTTGACGTTAGGGTGAACCTGGCCTTTAAGAGTTTGTACAGCTCTTCTGAAAGAAGAAACCAAGCTTGTTTACTATATATAAACAAATATTACTAGGCTTTTCATCTAACATGGAAACAACATACAAATATTTGCATAAACAAATATACAAAACAAACAAACAAATAAACAGACAGCAAAAAACGACAAATTACACTTGATACAGAATTGCCAAAATAGTATTTTTACACATTCAAAGGGATTGACTTTGCCATTACCTCTGGTATAGGATCGCTTAATAGTCTGTAGAGCTTTTTTTTTACTGAAAGAATACCATGCTAGTTCACTATGTTCACAAATGAACTAAGTTTCTCATCCAACATGGATACATCATGTACAAATCTTAACACAAACAAACAAATATAAAACAACAGACACAAATTTATACAAAATGACATTTGATAAAGAATTGCAGAAATATTAAAGGGATTGACTTTGTTGTCATTACCTCTGGTATAGGATCACTGAGTAGTTTGTAGAGCTTCTCGTGGGCGCTGTCGCGGACCCCACACCACCGGGCCGCGTCGTAGCTGGTCCACACCCTGGCTATACAGAGGGCCAGCCACTGCCGGAGGAGGGGGTGGGGGTCGTTGAGCTGCTCTAGACAGATGGCAATGACATTGCCTTGGAATGCCGCCTCCTGGATGAACGTGAAAGAGAGAAACGTAATAAATCAGTGTCTTTGAAACTTAATTTACTCTTTTTTTTAAATTCTCTTTGCTGAAATCACCTAAACAAATTCTCAATCACTGCAAATAATATTGTCAAAATCAACATGACTAGAATCACTTCTTTGTCATCCCGTCTAGCCATTCTTTTTACATGTATCCTCAATATCGTGGTCATCTTTAAAAACCCTCTTCTTTCATCACCACTGTTCTTCGGCCTCTTTTCTTTCACTGTTCTCATCCTCATCATCACTATCATCCTCCTCAACAATGATAATTCTCATCAAAACCAATTTGTCATAAAAACTGATCAATTGTCCTCATCATGATTACTGTCTATCCCAACACCGTCTTCATCAACACTGCTTTCCATATTTTCCGTCTTCATTCATCTCCTTCTCATTATTGATGTCATCCTCATCTATACAATTCTTCATCTTCATTCATCCCCACACTCTTCATCATCTGCCATCTTGATCCATCATTATCATTTGATTTGTCATATACTATTATATCATTACTATTACTAATATCTTTGTCCTGACATCATCTCTGATATCTTCATCTTATTACTAACCTGGCCATTGGGATAGTCCTCCACTATCATTGCCAGTACAAAGGCAGCCATTGTCCGATGCTCTGCCTGTAACAAAAACGATATTAAAAGAGAGTTAACAAGCCCAAATCAGACATATTTTAGGCCCGGTGACCTTTGACCTTTGACCTTTGAACTAAAAAATCTAATCAGTTCATTGGTGGCTCATAATACATACTTCACCCACGTTACATGAAAATTCAACCGGCCATTCTCAAGTTATCGCGGTAACAAGCCCAAATCAGACATATTTTAGGCCCGGTGACCTTTGACCTTTGACCTTTGAGCTCCAAAATCTAATCAGTTCATTGGTGGCTCATAATACATACTTCACCCAAGTTACATCAAAATCCGATTGGGGGTTCTCAAGTTATCGCGGTAACGAGATCCGGTAACGGACGGACGGACGGACGCACGCACGCACGGACGGACAACCTGAAAACATAATGCCTCCGGCAACTTCGTTGCGGAGGCATAAAAATACAGTACCTAGCTTGCAATTTTAGAAAAGAAATATTAAGTTTTCCCATTGTCAAATCTTTCTAAATGGGTTTCTATCTCTACAGAATACAATATAATCCTGAAAAAACCCTGAGTACTGTGAATAAGAGTAATCCACAACTACAGAGTAATTGTTTGATACAAATGTGCAATACATACACTCTACTTTCCTTTATCTTAATATCTCAATACATGTTGTCAGGATTTTACTCATACACCTTTAACTTGACATTCAGAAATCAGTTTTCCTCTTATTTTTAAAAGAGTTTTTGTGATCAAACTAATTGATCGGCAGATGAATCTAAGGGACCAGGCCCTGAAATGGGCTGGGAATACTTGCTCAGAAAAGAGGCAACTGGTGTTCAGTTGTGGAGGCCTTATGCACTGACAAGAGTGAAGAGGATTAA
>JZLH01S0033225.1:5587-19366 GCA_001188425.1 Eucidaris tribuloides
AACAAATTCAAAGTTTCTAGAGAGTAGTTGTGCCCACAGCCCAAAAATTACAGTTCAAATCACCAGTTTGAACAATGTTTCATGAACTTAGCTACATGAACACTGAACTGATTCTAAGACAGAATGCTATCTATCAAGAAGGAGGTGTTCTTTGGATAAATACAAATACTAGCCCAACATCCCTTTTTGAAAAGGTAAAACGTACTTGAAGGCCATATAAGTTCGAAATCGGGAACTTCAAATTCAATGCACCTAATAATTGCCAACACCATCCACCTGAACGTGACATCCTTCCTCAATGTTTAAGCCTCTATGTGTACTCATCATTACAAAAATAATGCTCATAGTCACAAAAGGCTTATTACAGACGTAGAAGTTTCAATCTTATTATTCCGAAAAATAAATATATCACTCGAATCCAGCTACTAGTTAGCGATTACGAAGTTTAATAATATATAAGCACCTTTGCAGCGATAGGCATTATTCCGCCAACAAAATTCAAGATGACGACTTGACGTTGATAACACTGGGTGCGCTGTGTGGTCATTAATTTTTATAATTATAAATATCGAGTTGAGAAGTCGCCCGTCCCACAGTTACTATGGCAATTTTAATACATTCAGTCTTCGAAATTAAGCTCAATATTAGCCACGGACGCGCTCTCTTGGCCTGTCTTCTATTACACATGCACCGAGGTGAATTTGTGCCTAACTGCAGGCAACGATGACATTAGAAGATCTGTGTCAGGGATGTGCAGTCCATTACTTTCCTTCATTATCAATACCAAACGGTAGTTTAGTACTTACAAATGGTGTGGGGAAAAGTTTGAATCCATCACGTCGATGAATTTGTTGTTTTATTTAGAAAAACTAAATACACGACATTTTACTGGAATGTCTGTTCTTTCGTGAAATTTCAATTTTGCTCAAACTGCGAATCGCCGCGTTAATGTGTATGCGTCGCAAGACCAGCGTGAGCGCTCTGATCGGTTAAACGGCCTAACGTCCACACGACCTTTGGCTAACGGCTGATCGGACAATTTGGCAACGGCCACGGCACAGTTTGAGACGTCGCGGTATTTTTTGGAAGTTGCTTCTGAGTAATTGGAAAAGGTATGTAAGTTTAACCGTCCAGGATTTCACCAAAACTCAATTTACCCCAAGTCTTATGCGGAGGTGTTTATTTATATTAATCTTCACATTGCGATATGCATTCAGCCTGATTTCATTTATATTAGGTGCTTTTTGGACGTGCAACTCAATCACACAATCTTGTAAAGAGTCATTCCTTGTCTACACTATCTGCGCGGTGTGGCGTTCTCCGCAATTAGACAACCAAATCTCGCTACAGTGCCCTAGAACCATGGAGTGGTATTAGGGGCACGCTCGCTGAAACAGGATAAGGAGGTAGCGCGTCCTGACTAGTTACTGCGGTGGTAGCTCTAGTTCTGACTATTATTTTTTATATTTTTGTTATTCGCTGACTATTTTATTCTGTTTTGCCGACTATACGCACCGTTATCTGGCGTCACGCCATCACTCGGTTCTTTGCATGCGTATAGTCGCAAAACGCATAATAGCGAATAAAAATAGACATAGACTAAGTACTGGTGTGTTGATTGAAGTCATTGCAATGAATGCATTGGTGGGGTGCGACCGACGTGGTGCTGCAGCTTCCAAAAGATCTCATGGAGGGAGGGGGGGAAAAGGGCTTAAAACCACTATTTTCTGCATCATAATCGAGAGAGCCGCTTGGGTCCACGCGGACGAGAAGGAGGCGGGTGGGAAATTCCCAAGGTGCATAGTTTCTCGAGTATTGACGTGAAGCAGGAGCAGGTAGTGGTCGCGGCGATGGTAGACGACGTTGGCCTCGGTAGCGCGCGTCCGGTTGTGGGGCGTTCAGTCGACGTTGGAACTTACGATATGGGATTTTCGGACATCGTTGTTACTACCGTTTGATGAGCTAGGTGGCGGTCCAAAACGTATTAGTTTTATGGATCATCGGGAATGGCTTCCACGGCAACTGTTGAAGCTCTTTCACATCATTTACGAAGCCTATCAATTACGGTTATTCATGCATTCACAACAGCCCATTACACATGTCTCCGGGACTATAAAGGAGATCGCAGAGTTGACAATGATTCCAAACTGTTCCATTGTTTAAACATGGATTGACAGAATTATCCCTGATGGCCAATGATCGAGGCATTGTGAACCGTCAATGTATCTGGATTCATCGTTTAAAGTCACATTCTACCCTGTCAAGACAAAATGTCGGCAAATCTTCATATGTTCAAATCTGTGGTGGATTTGTGTCAGTTCACCAAGATAAATTCATGTTTGAATGCAGGTCCTTCGGGTATTTTTTGTGAGCAGATGAAATCAAGCTTTAATGCATAGGCATGATGCCTTCATTTTGCAATTCCTTTTGCAGTTTATATTTGGAACTTTGTCTCGCCGAACGGTTCGTTCTTATACTCCACTAGCCATAATTATGTGCGACATGGCGCAATCTTGCCAGGGGCACGAGAGTCAAAATTTGAAAGATGTCGACATTTGCTTCTCGTTCCGTTAAATGAACTGAAACGTCACAAGAAAGCCAAAATGAAGTAATACAGAAAACTTTCATCAATTGGGAGGTAAACACTATAGGTTGGTAGAAGCTTTAACTTTTCTTTCTAAAATGAAAGTATATTTACAAAAGTTATTTCAAAACTTGTTATTCAAATCTGAGAAAGTACCACTTATTAACGAATTGCCATCGAAGTAATTGAAATAAGACAATCCGTTAACCAGTCATCGTGAGTTGAAGCAACGTTGTTACAAATGCAGTACTTCATAAAGATAAAAACTTCTGAAAATGATGACTGAAATAAATGAAAGCCATTAACTTTGCGGAACTTCTCTGATAAATTGTCGAATATTTTGGTGGTCTGTAGAGAAAAACTGTGTTTGCATGAAACTGCCCACTCTGTTTTTGGTTTTGGTAGATGTAATTTAAAAATGCTTGTTCTTCAGATATATAAGGGTACTCTTGCCATTTTGATACAGATAAGAATAGATAAGTAGGAGTTTAAATTTATGATATATTTGAATAGCATACCAGGTTTCCCATTTTTCATCGCATATCAATAGGAAATAGATATGGACTTGATCATACAACTCGAGCGTTCGATTGGTCAAGGGCCAGCTTTCGCTCTGTAATCCAAACCTGTTTATTCTGACGAACACGGAGCTTGCCTCAGTGACGGTTTGACTGCATTGTTTCACATTTTAGCCATAATCTCGATGATATGATTGCAATTATTGCTAAAATAGAATATTCTGGGAAGATGAGAAATTTGGTGCCAAAATAGCTGGGCAGACTGAAACCTCCTTTACCACGAAAAGGTGTAGATGCACGTGTTGTGATTTACATAAGTTTAAGTTATATATGATGTATTGTAGTTATTTTCACTTGAGAAGTTCACTTTTCAAATGACTTGCAATTGTTTTATTTAAAAAAAAAAGGAGTGGATGCATTTTTATCGTAGGGATTCTCCCAAAATATGCCGATGTTGACTAAAACCTTGATTTTTCGATTCAATGCCAGAATATTGTATGGCTGTCATATCCTAAAAATAAACTTTTGAAGATTGCTCAAGTGCCATTAATTGTCATGCGATCACGAAAATCTTATTTGATATGAATATCTCTTTGTTTTTAAGCGTCTGATGCCATTTCTATCGAAGGGATTCTCCCAAAATTATCCCGATGTTTTACTAACATACTTGATTTTCGCGTTCACATGAGCTGTGATTTATTTGTTGATGTATCACGGAAATCTATTTGATTATGAATATCTTCTGTTTTATGGTATAACCATTTCTATTGTAGGGGCATTTTCCCGAAAATATCCCGATTATTATGATTTTTCATTCATTGCAGAAAATTGTTATGGGCCGTCATCGTCCTAAATGATAACTTTTGTAGACTGCTCAAGTGTGCTTATTGTCATGTATCGCGCCATGACCTTATATCACGACGGTACCCATCACTATCAGCACACCTCATTTTAGGTCGAGTCGTTCGGCAGCTCAGTATAAACACTCGCGGACAATGCTTTCCACAAAGGGTTTGGCACCAAGGCGGTTACGCTGATACTACTGGCGTTTCGTCCTTGCTGCGAAACCTAGCTCGGTCGTCGCCTCAGCAACCACCACGGATCAACCAGTCATCTAATTCGGATTCACCTCTTACATTCCAACCCCGTCAACAAATCATTCAGGGTATCTCTTTTTTTCCTGTCTTAGTATATCAACATGTCCGACATTGTACGAAGTCACCTAAGCCTCAAGTTTTCGGTCCGAATGCTGACTTCTTGATACAAGCCACCACTCTTCCACATGTTTAAGTATATGCTGAATTAAAAGGCTGAGTCAATTCCATTTCAACCTCACTTGGGGCAGAGGCCTCACTAGATTCATTTTGAATTAGGCCTGTACATAGTAAATTTGCCGAGTGGCAAAAAATGAAAGTGCGCGACTGCAAAAAGGTTGTTCGAAGGCTGTTGAGCGGAGGCATACGTTGTTTTCAGGATGGTGAGTTTGCGGCGGGGGGGTGGGGGCATTCCATGTACTGGAGTGATTTTGTTCTTTACGATCTACGATAATATATTGTCGTCTGTCAAATCTAAGTAACCACTGTTTTTATGTTTTACGTTCCAATGTTGTATTTTCACCTCCATTTTAAGCCGTAAAATTACACGCTAAATCTTGCCATTTTGCTGTTGTGCAAAAGGCCGCGAACTTGCTGTCTGATTGCATAAATGCCTGATAAATTTGGGAAGGGTCTGACTCTGGGAGGCTTTTTTATTTTACTCCCATTCGCGATGAAGAATGCATATGACATTTGTTTTGTTTACAAAAATGTTGTGGCGATTGATTGATTGGAGATAAAATGCTTAGCGCGTCTTGAACGCGGGTTTCCTCGCCAGTGTTGAGAAAAATGGCATTTTTTTGTCTGATGACGGAATGCATAATTGACATTTGACAAATTTGTAAATTATGAATTAATATTATAAAATTATGTATCTGCGTGTATTGTATCTGTGAACAGATTTTCAACCTGCCACCTGATTCATTACCTCAGAGTGCACTGAACTGCCCACAAAGCTGCACGAGCTGGCTTGCGATTTGGTAGAACAACTTCATTCTGTCTGAGCCTGATTTTACGTCCGACTCGAAAATAATCACAGCGACTAACACGCCAGAGCCCCGATGCAAACGCCGTCCACACCAAGAGACGTAACGATATCCAGTTGCAGGTTGTTTCAACGTTAGCGCGGCGCTATGCCTATCTACCCAGATGACGACGACGACCCATTCTTCGTTATTGCGATATGGACACTGATGGCGGTGGGATGGACAGTTACGTATTATCACACCCATGTGCAACACCCTACAAAGTCTTATGCACTTTCATTGCATACCCTTTTAGAAATCTGGCACACTTGCTAGTTTGAATTTCTGCTTTCTAATACGAGTCGACATGAAAACATGCCGAATATTTTCAAAAAAGCGGGGAAAATTATAAGCTGTCCACACAGTAGATAATAACTGTAGAGACAGTTTGGCCACGTAACTACGGGGGGGGGGCGGCCACGGGCGGACGTACCCCCCCCCCCAATTCGGCCGGCCCAAAAAAAAAACGAAAGAGAGAAACAAAAATGGAAAAAAAAAAAAGCAGAAACTGTGACGAACCGAACTTAGACATTGCGTCTCAAATCACCTTTTGAGAATAGTTTACATGTAAGTCCTATGTTATTTAAACTTTTTCAAACTTATTAAAAACTGCGCGTAATCAATTATTCCTGTTTCGCGTCAAATGGGCAGTTCGGCGATATACATCTCACATATAATCGTGCCAGAGCAGATGCCACGCTTCAGTTCAGCACTGCTTTTTTTTTTTGTAATTTTCACTGAAACATCGTAGATGAGTAAAATCACTCTTATCTAGAGGAATATAGTAGCTTATCATAGATTTAACGCTTATAGAGAAATTAGTACTCTTGCAGGCGTTCCTAAATCTTTGACCGAGTGTTTTCAAGTGTTGATTTAGATTGCTGCTGTTCTATCAATCGTTGAAATTGTTTTCGGAACGTAGATACATCTTTGTTTAGTATAATTTTTTGTGTATAAGTATGCTATAATGCCTTGTTAACCCAACGTTACTTCACCATCAGAGTGCTCAATTTGTTGAAAGACTTATTATGATTTTGGAAGCTTGCTCGTTGGTCGGACAAATAGGCGTTTCTATTTCTATTGTCATTGTAAAAAGCCATTACATACTATACTAATTTACTCTAAAGCAGGATGCACGATCGAATAAGCTTACGACCCAGTAAATCCCTTTACCCCAAAGGTAATTTACATGTATTTCGCTTTCAAAACCGCTTCGCTCGCGGGATTATCCTCTATAACTTACTTCGAACAGCTTTATATCAGAGGCAAATATTGCAGATACACTTATCAAAATCAAATTCAGCACAAAATTTCAGTCTAGAAAACATATCTTTTATTATGAAAACATAAAGTTCATATTTTGGGGTATTTGCAGTCAAATGGTGGTAGAAGCTTGAACCTTGTCATATTCTGCCCTTCTTTGGCAAAAAGAAGCAAGTGGCCCTCAGCTTTATCATGATATCAAACTAATGGTTACATGGCTTTTTGATACCAAGTTATGATAACTCATGTAATACAAGGTTTTGAGATTCAAGAAATCATGTTTATGAGAAAAATGAGTTATCACCAAAATTGGCAGTTGCATATTCTGCCCTTTGGCAAAAAGAAGCAAATAATAGAGGTGTCATTTCTCATAAATGAGCAGACTGTGTCTGTCATTTACATTGGCATCAATGCAGTGTTATGACACATTGACTTATATGTCTTTGAATAGAATGATTATTTCGTCTTCCAATTTTGCTTAAAGGTGCAACAGGCTTTTGATGTTTTACTCAAATTTGAATGATTTGTCACTTGCTTCTTTTTGTCAAAGTAGGGCAGTGTTGTGACTGGACTACAAACCTCCACAGCAGCGGAGAACTGATAATAAAGACACAGGCTAACTTTGTGGAGCTTCAAATTAGAAAATTGTCCAATTTTGCTATCTGAGCTGCATAGTAGTGTTGGAATCGACAATAAACACCCTAGAATACAAAAGTTTGGAAATTTAGGCTGCCACTGGCAAGACAGAATGAATAAACAATTATTACTCGAGCAGAGTACAAAAAACCCCAGATCTACACACAGTAAGTCTTTGGGAGGAAATGGGTAGGTGAATCCGGTCAACTTACGATTTACACTTTTTTAAAGCAGTAATTTTGAAATACAATTTTTTTTTCAGGGATTCATTTTTTAACCTTTTCAAAGACTCTTGGAGCATGGAGGAGGATTATGTAGCTCACTTTTTTTTAAACTATGGTCATTGTTAGCCTGTGGCTTTAAAGCAACGACTGTGAAATTTAATAAAAGTATTGCTGCAACATATCTTTATATTACACAGAAATGCAAAATTTTTGCATCCTCAGTTTTTGAAAAAAAAATAGATATGCATAATGAATTATTTCAAAATTTAAACTTGAGAAAAAGAAACTACTGTATCAAGGACATTTTTCAAAAATTGTTGAAATTTCCATATTTCTTGTATTTTGTAGCAATTCTAACAAAACCACTACTGAGATACAAATTTATCTATGATAAACAAGAATTATCATCATTTCAATTTTGACAATTTTGACATTTTGGATGATTATTCCACTTTAGATGTCATTATTTCAGTTTAGAACATTATGACACATTCTGTATTACTGTAGGTGAGGCAGGTCATTTGTATGATAATGCACAGAATAACAAAATTCTGTATGTTTTACCACACCCTCAATTGTACAGTTGGATGTGTAAAGCCAAATTTTCCATTACTTAATCTCAACTGATGATTTCATGTGCTGCATACATATCCAAGTTTAAACCTTTGAGAATTCACCCAAAATGCATGCCTTCCATAGCAATTTTGATGCTTCCATAAATAATACATTTTGTGATGTCACTACTTTGAACATGTATACATGTTACCACCATAGTGTAGCAAATCTTGTGACTTGCCCCCCCCCCCCCCCCAACCAAAGTGAAGTTATTGGGAGGGGGAATTTGTGAAGGGCCAAGGAAAGATCTGTGCTTCTAAAAGTCTGGAACCAGAAATTTAAATTCAGTTAGAGGTTTTCACTTGATATATATCATTTGTAGCAAAAAGTAAACTTTTGCATTTTTAGGTATCTTATACAACGATCAAAGTTCATGGCAATATAATAGTATACCCCAAGAAATGTGTAGTGTGTACATTACTGGTAGTTATTTTTTTTTTACTAATACATTTACTAAAATAGTTATTTTCATCTCATACATATATCTATAAAGGCCTGCACACACTTGCTTTAAGTAAAACACTTTTAAATGATACTATAAAATTTTTTAGTATTTATTGTGTTACACATTGAATTATGTTTTTCAGTTACAGTGCACGTACCAGAACATGTGTATTCAAGGTTCATGTGAACTTCTGTGTTAGGCTAATAATGGTTTCAATTACGGTTTATTGCGCATTTCTTTAGATTGAGTGAGATACTGCACTTTAGATTTGTAAATACAAAGCTATAAACTGGTCATGCTATTCATTATTCGAAGAGACTTTGCCCTTGTTTGAAATGCAGTGTAGGTCTTGGGGAAAAGACTCAATTGACATTACCGTATATCATTGACAGTTTAGCCTAGGCATTGTTTTCTACTTTATCATGTGGTTTTCTTTGTGAGACTTTAATATTGGCCATTTGACCTTTTGCCCTCAATATATGAAAGTTATTTGGTAACCAAATGAATATTAGGCTAACTATCAATGACATGATTTCTGCACTTATTTTGAGGGATATCATTCCTTGGAATTACAAAATATGTGAACATGACAAGCTCTCAAGCTTATTTTTAGATTAACCGACAAGTATATAATGATTTAAAACACACTTAAATACACCACCCCCCTCCCCCCCCAAAAAGGATCCTAAAACAAAATGTTTTTGAGGAGCATTTTTTTTTAGATTTACTGCAGTTGGCTTGACAAACATATTGTATAGATGTTGCTTAAGCATTAATATGTACAAAGCCCGGGTACAAAGATATTAGACAAACATACTGCCCTTTGCCTTTTTGCAAAAAATCTTGAATGGGCAAGGTAACTTTTATCTCACTTGAAGATATTAGCAGGCAGGTATTTTTAAAAGAAAAATAGAAAAAAAATAAACATGAAAGGGAAGAAAATTTCAAGTTATTGTTGCAATATAATTAATTATGAGGATCAGGATTCTTGGGGGAAAAAGAAAACAGTACAACAACACCATCAACATCAACAACCCCATAGCGACAATAATAACAGCGACAAGATCAACAAGATTAACAATGTCAAGAACATCATCAACATTAAAATCAATAACATCATCAACAACAACAAACGTTTGTGTCCCCAAAGGACCGAGTGATTGAATAAAAAGTACTAGAGTGGACTTTTCAAATGGTCAAAAATGTTGAGATTTGATGATTCGTGAACTGAATGTGTGTGCATGTACTTGCATGACTTGCACATGTGGAGTGAACTACTGTATGTGCATATATGCATCATTGTTCATTCTTCATTGTTTGCTGTATTGTGGGCACAGCTTTGCCATTGTGTGCATATCTCTTATGCCCTTTGTATCCAATCTCATGGCTGATTTTCCTATTGTTTTGTTAGATAAGGGCAATCCAAAAGAATATATGGGTGTGAATTTACTTCAATATTATATTAGTATGTACAAAGATATTAGACAAATATGGTTTTGAAATTGATTTAGTGTTTGAATACCTGAGTTTGATCTACTTGATCTACTGTACATTTATGTATTCCTTGTTATTAAATATTATGGCCTGTTAGCATGTAATAGCAAAGTTTTATAAAGTGTCTTTTTATCCATTCAAGCACTAAATATATAACCCAAATTACAAGGTTTGACAATTCTTTTTTTAGATTGAAGTATCGCAATGTTAAATTGTGTCTTTATTTTGTACCACTGTTGGTTGATGTTTATATAGAAATATTTATTTGTGTGTCTCTTCCACCTACAGTATATCAAATTTGCACAGACACTGAAATACTATGGCACAATCCAATTCAAGCAGTGCATCGTCAACTACCCAGAACCCAACACCAGGACGACCATCCACGCTGGAAACAAAGAGCTCTACTTCAAGATCCAGACTCCTGACGGATCGAACAAGGAAGGAGTCTTCAAGATCACGAGGATGAGATGCTGGAGGATAACAAACAGTGTAAGGAGGATGGAAGCCTATTGGTTTTGTGTGTTTGGAGGGGAATAAGTAAATGTATTCTGTCTGCTGAATGCAGAAAAAAAAATGTTTAGAATATGTATAGTCGCGTTCACACATGCAGTTATTACTGGTCATATCTTTTCCAGGCATAAGTCCGACGCAATTAAAATTTTTCCATTGATCAACCAACGCGTCCACACTATCGGTATTAGCACTTAAACCTGACATGTTTATGCCCGATAAAGCATACTGGCGTTATCACAGGTAATAGCAGACCGGAAATGGTGTTTGACAAGTTGATATCGGGTCGTAACCTCTGACCCAAATTGCGCAAAATGTTAATTTGTAAACAAACAATGAAAAGTCGAAGCCAAAATGACATCGCCTGTTTGGATTAGCTTAAAAGGTTACAGTTATGTGTGACAGCGCAAATGTACAGTCCACGCGTATTTGTTATTACTGGTAACAACTTCATTACCGGACTTATGCCTACCTTCTTTTGCAATCAATCGTCTGGTATAAATGACGCTATATCCGATAGAGTTACAGTCAAACCTGTATAGAAAGACCGCTCAAGGGAAACAGAAAAAACGGTCTTTATGAGCAGGTGGTCTTTCTGCACAGGTTGACGGCCATGTTGGATATGGAACAGAAAATTATGAATTTTATATTAACAGGTATATATGCATTGTATGTAATTAATAAAGTGTAAGTGGATGTATAAATGTGTTCATCACCTGTATCAGATGCACTTTGTGTGCGATCATAGATTGGACATTGTTATTCTTCATTATTACATTTTGTATTTGGAAGAGAAAATAATAAATTTTGTAGAAACAGGTGTATATCCATTGTATGTCAGTGAAGTGTATGTAAGCGATTGTTACCTCTACGAGATTTATTTTATTAACATTTTTGGGGGTCAATGTATGTTTATGCATGGGGCATTATTCTTCGATTATTTCTTTTTATCATTCATGCAGCCATCATCACTGAATTTCTTTCTTAACTGTTTGGTGGCTCTTAAAAGACCGTTGAAACTGTGCCGAAGCTACGCACTACTTCTTTAAGAAGTCTAACATTGTGTTTGCCGGGCCGCCAGACTGTTTCGTAAAGCACTCCGCTGACACACCTTTCTCCTCATCACCATGCCCACGTCTCAAGTAGACTGCTGCTACACTTTACCTTCAGATCGGCAACGATGCTCGCAAACTCGTGAAGGCTTGGCACTTGGTTGCAAACAGGGCGGGATCGTCTCCTTGTTCGTCACTCCCTCTGTCTTCCTTCTGCCATCATCTCAAACGTGTGCGAAGATCATCCCGAAAGAAGCAGCGCTTGTTAATCAGAAGTTACCAGTTCCTGATCGACTGCCAACGAAGCTGCCCTGTAGAGACATACTGACAGCGAGTTCCTGCATGCCGCAATCAAGTTCATCATCATCGTTGCTCTCCTCCTCTCCTCCTCGCCGGGGCAACAGCAACCCACACTCAAAACAATACCGATTGTGCCACCGTTCCACTTCTTCACGCTTTGAATGAACAGATCTGAATCTCTACCACTATTACCATGATATCACTGCCGCCCTCTACAGACATTTGCCAGCAAGGCACGGGGCATATCACTTGCGTATTCATCGTAATGTGAGCACAGGGCCCGTTTCATAAGCTAATTCGTAAAGTCACGCATGACTTTACGGAGACGACTGAAATCATTTTGGTGTGCCCTTACAGCTAATCATTCTTAATCATTAAATTTAGGCACAAGAAACTGCAACACGCTGTTTCGTAAGCGTCATGCGTAACTACGAACAGCTTTTTGAAAACAGGCCCATGAAACTGCTGATTCTTGCTTGCATCACTTGACATGGGGCGCGATCACCAGCCTTGCAGGGACTTCAGCTCATGCGAAAATGTTTTTGGCCTTATGAAACAATCTACGTTTACAGCATATTGAAATCCACGGTTATCACTTTTATTTAATTGTGTTTTTCATTCAAAGTCGTTCTGTTTATAACACAGTTTAACTTCAATTTCAAATAAATAATCATGTAGGAGGCTGACGCGATCTGTCTAGCTCGCATATGCACGCAATTCGATCATGCACACCGTGTATACACTATACAATGCAAGGATTAGTGCAAGGATTAGTGTTGCCTGCGACCAAGTTGTACTCGCGTTTACAATATGCATTGTTTGTCAGCAATGAATACCTGGATAATCACTAAAAATGTGTGAGTAACGACCAGGTCGGCAATTAACTGTCCGTTTGATGTTGTAAATTAAAATACAATACACGATTCTGAGCCATTCATGTCGGCGAGGTGGGATTAGCTAGGGCCCTCTCGCTTTCATGTGCCGATCACGTATCGCGGAACCCGACGCGACACTGACAGAGAACTGTCTGTGTTCGCACACACATATTTTTGAGGTCGTTCTGGTCAGGTTTTGGATTTTTTCGGAAGCAAAATGGGCGGTCGCTGGTCGCGTTAGACAGGTGGTCGCTATATACAGAGTCTTTAGTACATGATTTTCGTGCGGGGGAATTTTGGGTGGTCGTTATGAACAGGAAGTCGTTATATACAGGTGGTCGTTAAGGCAGGTTTGACTGTATATCCGACGATCATTCTCACTGCAACTTTATATCCGATGCTATTACCGACACAATTTATGACTGGTCACAAGCAACTTATGTTTGATCGCGTAGACACAACTTATGAATCTTTAATGTTCACCTGTAAAAGAAGATTTTTCTCCAATCTCAGCAAGATAAAAACAAACAAGAGGCTGTTTCACTAATATATTCCAATTTTATGCCTAGCTTTTAAACTTGTTTGAGACTATTCAGACTAAGTAAGAATGAGATATCTCGGGCTGGGGTGTTTGGAAAAATCGTGTTGTATTCAAATCAAATTATCTCCAACAGGTTAAACAAAGTTATCCCCAACAACCTGAGAGTTTGCCAGAGGCTTATCCGACATAGCAACTAATGAATACAAGTTTGAATTCTAGTATTGAAGTTTATTCATTATAAAGAGGTTTATGGAAAAGCTTGTTGCTAGGCCTCCCAGGCAGAAAAATCCATAAATTTGAATACATCAACAAGAGGGTTTTTGAAAAGTTCCAACATGTTCTAGACACCTCCGGTTGCCCCAGGCAAGTGGGCAAGTGTTGTTGTTGAGTCCTGCATTAGAGGTTCAAAGTTTCATGTCGGGGTAAGCTTTGCTTTGAGGCCAATTTGCCACTTTTCCTCTTAATGTTTCCTCACCAGGTGGACAAGGATGCGGAGAAGTCCTCCGAACCGGAACCACTGGTCGTGGAGAAGACCAAGAAGCGGGACGGTCAGCTGGAGCTGTCATGGAGCATTACCATTGTATT
Source organism: Eucidaris tribuloides (assembly GCA_001188425.1). NCBI lineage: Eukaryota > Metazoa > Echinodermata > Echinoidea > Cidaroida > Cidaridae > Eucidaris > Eucidaris tribuloides. The sequence continues at coordinate 19,352 of JZLH01S0033225.1, forward strand.
GTTACCATATACCCG
>JZLH01S0033226.1:3390-29089 GCA_001188425.1 Eucidaris tribuloides
CAAGAATTAAAGTCTATGGTTGATAGGTCAAGTTACCTACATAGTGCAGGTTCAATCTTCAAACTTTCTTTCATAAACATAACATCCCAAACCCACTTTGAAATTAGATACACGGAACTGGAATAAGATAGGTTTCTCAACTGCTCAATTTTATTGCTTGATAAGATGGTATGGGTATGTCACACGACACAACCCTCACAGACCCATCCATCCATCATGGAACAGTACATGGTAGCAGAAGGCCTAGCAGGCCTAATCGTGCTTTAGAGCTCAGCTTTTGAATTTGTACACTGATCATTGTTTTGTGCGAAAACTTGATGAAATGAACCATTTCATGATTAAGTCTGGAACGTATTTCCTGATTATGGGGGGGGGTAGGGCAAGAAATGCCAAATCTTTTGTGTTTTGGAATATACAAATCTGCACCGTCATGGACGGGCGCAGATCACAGCTTTTCAAAATGCTGCAAGGTGATGTGTACACTTGTTAATAACAGCCCTTCCACGTAACAGTGTCGAGGTCTCAACAAGAAAGAAGAAGAAGCTCACATTCAAGGGTGTAGACTGGTTTGGGCATGGGGAGGTGCACATCTTGGGGAGGTGGAACGGGGAGGTGCACATCTTAGGGAGGTGGAAATAAAGTTGAGAAAATCAGGCGTTGAGAGCAGAAAAGGTGGTGCAAATTTCGTTTTGCTTGCCAGGGGCAGAACTCCTCTGCTTCAGCGAGGGGGGGGGGTGCACGTGCACCCCCAGCCTACACCCTTGTTGTTTTTGTTTTTGTTTTGTTTTTGTTTTTCTTATATTTTATTTTATTCTTTTTAATTTTTTTTTTGCTATTAGGTGGAACTCCTATGACTCTGCAGGGGGGGGGGAGGGGGAGCAAGTGCACCCAGTGCACCCCCCAGCCTACGCCTTTGACCTTTTGCTTCTTTCCCTTTATAGCTGATTATTGATAAGAATTAAAATCTATGGTTGATAGGTCAAGTTACCTACATAGTGCAGGTTCAATCTTCAAACTTTCTTTCATAAACATAACATCCCAAACCCACTTTGAAATTAGATACACGGAACTGGAATAAGATGAGTTACTCAACTGCTCAATTTTATTGCTTGATAAGATGGTATGGGTATTTCACACGACACAACCCTCACAGACCCATCCATCCATCAAGGAACAGTACATGGTAGCAGAAGGCCTAGCAGGCCTAATCGTGCTTTAGAGCTCAGCTTTTGAATTTGTACACTGATCATTGTTTTGTGCGAAAACTTGATGAAATGAACCATTTCATGATTAAGTCTGGAACGTATTTCATGATTACGACAAAAAAAGAAATGAGCGGACAACATTGCGAATGGACTGGAAGGACCTTTTTACAGAAAACCCAGGCCATTGCCCATGCACCACTTATTAAAGACCCGGAAGAGTTATTCACTATCAGTGAAGTAACGGTGATTTTTTGTTTATTTTCACAATATGATTTCATAGCATCTTTATCTTACCAGTACAGTCAGTAATATTCGTGGAGTAGTAATCAGTAGTGACAGTGCCCACCGGACATGGAATACATTGTTCCTGTGCTTCTTGGTCTTGGTATGTATTGGGAGGACAAGGCTCACACGTCGGGGGGTTGGAAACGTTGGATACCACATCCTTGTACGTGCCAACAGGGCAGGGAACTACGGAAAAAAAATCATGAAAAGAAAGTATTTTTTGTATCATTTGTGCATAGCCCACTGGAAGTTACTTTCCCGGAGATTATCCAAGACGTCTCTACGAACGTTTTGGACTGAAAAAGGCATCCGGGCTATACCTGGATAAATAGTGGTGAAACTTGGAGAAGTTACCCTGGCACGATGGGAAGGTTATTTCGGAATGTTTCATGGGAGTTCACCGGGTCACACCTAGTGTAAGAACCCGTCTTCGCAATCCTTTTATCAGAAATATTTCTTTCGTTTAGTTTATATGGGGCTCAGGGGCTGATACACCCACTGAACAACCGAAAACCAGGACGCATGAATTTCAAATAAATACCACGGCGATTTCGAATTAAAATTATAATATTTTTACAACACTTTTCTGTCTCCCGGTCATAGTTCAAAAATTCAAGATATCTTTCATGTTCATTTTATAGTACCATGGGAAGGCAATACACACAGGTGGTCGGAGTGATTTCTCCCTTTTTGACTGCAAAAGTGAAGTGTGTCGTACGGGACACAGACATGTCCTGTACGACACGTGACTACTTTCATTCTATTTCATACAGCAATAATAAATAGCTCACAATACAATGTCAGATGATGAAAATAGCCTTCTGCTCGCACTATAATAATGACCATGAAACAAACCTTTCCTCATTTGTTTTGACAACCGATTAAATGTCGCAAAATTAACATTTTGTTTTACACAAAATTGCCCACTATCAGTTTAAAAAGAAAATAGCAACATCGACAATGTCAAAATCATACCGCAGTTTCCTCCTTGTGTTTCCACTTCTCCAATCGGACAGATTTCATAGTAGTCGCCTGTAATAGAGGCTGCATCGGGTTGTATCACTTCATCAGCGATGATCAAGGCCAGTGAGCCGTTAGCGGCGAGATTCAGAAACTCGGTTGCCATACTTTCCAACGGATTGCCGGCTATTATGTATGGTAAAATGAGAAACGAAGATATATTATTCAATGGCAATGATTATTAGCTCATTTTTTTTATATAAACCCAACTTCAGCATACAACTTACATGTATAATTGTATATCCTTTAAAGTCGCGATAACTGCAACTTTTTAATAAGTCACACACCCTGGTGGACTGTGTATTGTTACACAGTAGTGAGTACTGAGTCTACTGACTACGATACGTAGTAGTCTGTGGGGGGAAACACGGGTATAGTAAAACTGGTCACAGATTTTCATTTTTGTATCACTTTGAGGTATCAATTTTTCACCGCTTCTCAGACACTGATAGGTAAGCACATTTAATTATGAAGCTCATACCATTTAAATTGGAAACACGATGCTTTTAAAGGTGAGAAGTAAGATTTGATAGTTACCCTCTTCGTCTCGAACACCATCTGGTGGATCTCGGTAGGCTTCCAAGATGACGTCCAGTGGCAGTTGTGAATCCATCTGACAGTTATTGATCTTAGAAAAGAGATGAAAATGGTTACAGTTCGATGGGCACAGGTCCGACTGACGGAGAATAGCGGCATTGTTTGTGCGTCTTAAAATCTGTCTAAGGTAATTTTCAACGTGGAATTTGAATTAAATTGAAGGAAGTGAGAGGGAGATATTTACTCTAACTATAATTAAACATATTAAACCCATACTCATATTTTTGATCCTAGATTCGTGTTTTTTGTCTATCAGATATGCTGCCCGTTGGTACCACACAAATCGTCAGTCTATCAGGCCCTCGGTCTACAGGGACCCCCCCCCCCCACTATAAATATATAACGTAATTTTAACAGTATTAAAGGAATGTAATGAGAAGGAGAGAGGAAGATGTAAAAGAGAAAGGTGTGACGGAGGAGATAAGAGAATGAGAAGAATGGGGCATATACACCTGCCGGAAAGAACCCAAGAGTCAGCGCAGAGTTTTCACACGCGCACACACACACGCACACACACACACACACGCACACACACACACACACACACACACACACACACACACACACACACACACACACACACACACACACACACACACACACACACACTAACACACACACACACTATGACCAATGAGTAGATGTGGAACATTATCAAAAAATAACATAATATGACCAGAGTCCGTCAATATGGGAACGTTTTGTGACAACTCTTTTGTTCTTCTTGGCATATCATGACCACTGAATAGATGTTAAACATAGAGAAAACTGTTATCACTCCACTTGGTAGTGATAGAGGCAAACTCTGTATTCACTGTCTGGACATTCTGTGTAGTCTGTGTGATATTCCCTGCAGGGAATATTCACAATATGCGAAGCAATCCAAACTCCAATTTTGACATGCTGCAATGACGCCTAGATATCTCAACGGCTTTCAGCTTTTTGTCCTACCTTCAGCTCTTTGTCCTATTTGAGGGACGCGATTTTGAGGATTAAATAAATAATACGTAACAAACGCTGCCACTGGTGTTCGAACCAGGGATTCTCTTTGCAAAATCTCTTCAGAAAGTGCCCCTCTGAGGTCACTAGTGACATGTTATCCTGATTAAATGTATTAAAGGATTTTCACCGAAAATATAAAACATAAAGAATTAGAAGAAAGAACTCACTTTGACATCTGAAAGATGACACTCCTCGCTATTGGTACATCCAATACTCTGAGCAAAATCATTCCATTTAGTGTGAAAACTACTCTTCAAGTTGTTTTCTTCTGTCTGCGACTGGCATTGCGCACTTGGATAGGGAATGGTTGCATTCATCTTTTCTCCCATGGACTGAGAGATCCCTGTATCGGAACAAAGAAAACAAGAGAACGCGGCAGATTTTGGAATTTTGTAGTGGGTGAATGCAAGGCGGACGCCACAGAGTGGGGGGCAGAAGGGAGCGCCCCCCCCCCCCCATTTTTAAAGATTTTACCCTAGTGCCACCCCTTTGGTGAATGATGCTCTCAAGACATATTTTGAAGAGCCAAAAGTCAGGAATACTAAGAAATAAGACGTGCGCCGCGACCAACCTTGAGAGTTTTCTGATTACGGTCTGTTTCGACTTCTTAAAAACATCTTACTTAAGAAATGCTGAATTTCTTATAAATAGTAGGAAAATTAATTCTATTGACATTCACATTTTGAAGCACAATATAGATGATATGGGTTAAATCTTATTTTCCTTTCCTAACCTGTCATTTTGTCTCTCTGTTTAATTCATTTTATTGTAACGACCTCACACTTTGTATATTAAAACTTGTGAAAGGAATGCGATTCTCTGAAACGGTTAGTATGTTTGTTATATAGCCATGAGTGATATCCTTTTCAAACTGATGATGATCATGATCATGATAATGATAATGACGATTGTGATAATGATGATGATAACGATGATGGTGATGATAACGATGATAAAGATGATAATGATGGTGATGATAATGATGATAAAGATGACAATGATGATAAAGATGATGACGATGGTAATGATGATTATGATGACGAAGACTCGTTTGACATTGCACTGCATCACTTACTTTGGCAAGGCGGAATACGGGCTTTCCGATTGAACAACGACTGGTGATTCCATACATAGTCACTTTCAGGACCACATATATATCTATCCTCCGTCTTTTCAGCAAACGCATAGCCATGCAAGCAGCTGATGTAGCAGGCTATAGTTCCGTTTTCCTCCGAGCAGCTCAGGTGTCCATTTTTGGGCTGCTGGAGAACAACGCATCCTGAAATGAGTAAAATGACCGAAAAATCATGAGTTCATAGTTCGTATGATAGAGTCTAGGATTCAGAATCAAATTAGGGAAAGAAGTGGCAACTATAGGATGAATGGTAGAAAGTGCCCCCCTCCTTCGCAAAGCAAAACAGAAATGAAGTTAATGGACGGTAAAAAAAATGGTGGAAACACCAAAAAGGAAAAATGGAATACAAGAAGAAAGAAAAGTTTATGGGAAAATTTCTTCATCCGTCCCTATGGTAGGGACTCAAATGTTTGCATCTTTCAGTGCTGTTATCCGGGGGTTTGGATTAGGGTTGCCGTTATGTTTCCAATTCAGAATAGGGTTAAGAACAAGGTTAGGATTGTGGTTAGAGTTACTGTATAAAATATCGCCGGAGCAAAAAGAGCAAAAATTCCCGATGCCTCGAGGAAAGAGATTTTACCAATTTTCTACGAAATGTGTGTATGCACATGCACGTGCGCCTTATATCGAATCGGTGAATATAAGACTGCAGAATTAAGCAATGCCTTGAACATTTGAATCACAAATACACTGTAAAAACATGTTTATCAATTAAACAGTAAGAGCAAAGACGTCGTTAGAAAATATATGTTTTAGATTATGGAAACTTACGGCCACCGCACACTACGCGATTTTCCGTCGAACGACTGACCGATTTGGATCTGAAATAAATCAGCGTGAACGAAATATAAGCTTTTTTATTTCGTATCCAAGTCGGTCAGTCGTGCGACGGAAAATCATGTAGTGTGCGTTGGCATTTAGTGTTTAGAATTTAGACACCGTTGTTTAGTGATTTGACACACAACGTTTAGCTTAGTCTATGAGCATATTTACGAAGTGATAGCAAGAATGTGTTTGGAAAAGCATTTACTCGTTTAATATTTTTTTTTACAAAATGCGGTCTGACCTGGACATTCCTGAGTGTTGCACTGTTCTTCGGTTCGGTTCTCTCCCGGACAAGGTTGGCCGTACTCGCTGGGGACCGGATCGGTGCATTCCCTGGTCCGCCATCGAATGCCTCCATTACACGTGGCCGAGCACCGCGTCCAAGGAGTCCACTGATTCCACGAACCATCAACTAAAATGAAGCAAATCAACACAGAAGAATATAAAATACGTTTTTAAAATGTTTTAAAAATGCATTGAATTGATATTTGTGAATACACAAAGCAGTAAAATCATCACTGAATATTGTAGTAGTTTTGATACGGAACACACTCTTTGCCTATATATGCTTGCTCTTTAGCGGGTTTCCTCACAAAGACATTTTTGTTCTCATATTTACTATAAGCGTAGCAGGGACGTGCAAGGTGGCCATGGCCCCGTTGTTCGGCAAGTAAACAAAAGTGCAGCGAAACAGTATGTTTAAAAAATGAAAAGAAGCGGGAAGTTTGGTCAAGAAGATAATGACCTAGGCCCTTACCCCATATTCTGGAGATGACTATCCCGGAATTTAGTGTCTTTATAATTCTCGGCTGGTGAAAAACCATTCGTATTTTCAATTTTTAATATAATTTAAAATGTGATATAATTTTTTTAACATTTCAATATCGATTAGCTGGGCCAAAGTGTGTTACAACTAGTATTAAAAGATAATTGATGTTCTGATAATTTTAATAATGATGATTTCGGAGCATATTGTCTATATTAGTGTAAAAAGGCTTAGTTAAACACCAGGCGGTTATGATAACAGAATTTGTGCAATAACTACCTATCACAATCTCACAGAAGACACCAGTAAACCCAGCCGGACAACTGCAAGACAAAATAGCGTTACTACTGTTGCACGATCCACCATTTTGACATGAACTGTTTTCACACACATCTATGGGGATTTCACAGTTGACACCAGTGAAGCCAGGCAAACAGGAACATTCAAAGCCATTGAGTTTATCCAGGCAAGTACCCCCTATGCCACTCACACAAGCAGAAGCGGCTTCCGTGAGGCATTCGTTAGTATCTGGGGATAAAATGTGACGAAAAGGTCCATTAGGTCACATGACTTCAGTAATCAAACAGGCTATTCAATATGAAATTAAAAACCGGTATATCGCTATAACCAACTGCTTTGCAACCATGATGTACATGATATTTTTTTATATTTATTGGGCTCTATCTTGCTGTCATCGTATTTTATTTGTGTGTGTATGTGTGGGCATGTTGTGGGTGTGTGGTGTTTGTCTTGTATGAGTGTGTGTATGCAGCGTGAGTGTGTGTGTATGCAGGTGAGTTGTGTGTGTGTATGTGGTGTGTGTGTGTGTGTGTTGTGTGTGTGTGTGTGTGGGTGTGTGTTGTGTGTTATGCATGTGTTGTAATAAAATATACCGGTAATGATGATATAATAAAGTATATGATAACTAGCAATTCGGACTGCGAGCAGACGATGGGGTATGCATTCCGCACCCGTCCAATTCCAAACTTTGAATGTACGGGTATCGTCACCTTTGACGCATTCACATCTGAATTCATTATCGCCCCATATACATACTTGCACCCAAATTACATTTTAAGCCCTGAAATCTGATTGTTTCATTGGTACCTTATAATACATATTCCACACAAGTAACATCAAAATCGGACCAGCCATTCTTAAGTTAACATGGTAATGAGCCCAAATCAGACATCTATCAGGCATCGTGACCTTTGACCTTTGACATTTCAACTCCAAAATCTATTCAGTTCATTGTTGTGTCATAATACCTACTTCACCCAAGTTACATCAAAATCCGACTGGCCGTTCACAAGTTATCATGGTAATGAGCCCAAATCAGACATATTTTAGGCCCAGTGACCTTTGACCTTTGACCTTTCAGCTTTAAAATCTAATCAGTTCATTGTTGCGTCATAATACATACTTCACCCAAGTTACATCAAAATCCAACTGGCCATTCACAAGTTATCGCGGTAACGAGCCCAAGTCAGACATATTTTAAGCCCGGTGACCTTTGACCTTTGACCTTTCAACCCCAAAATCTAATCAGTTCATTGTTGCGTCATAATACATACTTCACCCAAGTTACATCAAAATCCGACCAGCCGTTCACAAGTTATCGCGGTAACGAGCCCAAATCAGACATATTTTTAGGCCCGGTGACCTTTGACCTTTGACCTTTCAGCTTTAAAATCTAATCAGTTCATTGTTGCCCCATAGCATTAGCGTAGCCAAAGGGGGGCAGTTAAAATGCTTTTTCGGAATTTTGTCGGTACACGAAAGACTCCATCGGTACATGCGGACCGACAAAAAATAATTTTATACCGACGAAATATCTTATGAACCGACAAAAATATTGAAAGAAATTACATTTTTCAAATGTAAATTTTTTTTTTTCAAGTTCGCTCGCTCCGCTCGCTCGCATTAGTGATTTTCTTCATGTCAGGTGTTTTTTGGCAACCAAGCAAATCGCCTTGGCATGAATACTATGATGGATGACATTTGGAACGTTAGCGGTGTAGGTACAGTCAACTTGAGTCAAGTGTACTACACAGACAACGTTCCAAATCAACCGACCCGAACATCATGTTGTACCGACAAAATGTTTACATGCCTACAACATTAAACTGTTGAAAGATTCAACATTTCAGCAACGTGTACATTTAGGACAAAATCTTGGGAAAAAAGAATAGAACGCTATTTGATACCGGGGCACACTAGCTCCACCATGTGAAGTGGATGGAAATATTTTGCCCTTTGGCCCGTTCCTCGTTCACAAGCCAAATCAAAAGCCACAAATTGCCTTTAATTTGCCAACACGTTCCTATTCTCATAGAATTCGAAAAATGTTCTTCCCAAGCAATGTTGAATAACAAAATTTGTTGCATGATTATACTTGTGTGTTCCTATTAAATTACACTACTGCTGAGTGCTGATATAAATAATATCAGAACATCAGAAGGCTTTGTTACGATTGTAGAAATATAACTTTCAACTTTCTTTGACTTGAAAACCTATTGATGTCTGAAGCGCTCGTTCGCTTCCCTCACTCGCGCATACATTACCATTATAAGTAGAAGAAGCATATTCGTCCTAAGGAAACGTTTTTAAAACGTTTTAAAAACGTTTCCTTCGGACGAAAACGCATCGGACCTTTCTAGAACGCAGAGAAAACGTTTTCTGGACGTTTCGTGTTTGCTGGGATTACTTCTTATAGTTGTATCAGTAGCGGATCTACAAGGGTGGGGTTAGGGGGTTTAAACCCCCCCCCCCCTTAGGCTGCCAAGTGAATAATATGTATGGACTTATTATGTTAGTAGATGTCAGGAAAACCAAAACAAATTTTCATACACAATTCTCAAATTTTTGGCGCGCTTCGCGCGCAAACATAAATACAGTTTTTAAATTGTCGGGGCTCTTCGCGTGTAAACATATGCTTTTTTTACATTTTCACTGCGCTTTGCACGCAAACATACACAATTCTAAAATTTTCGGCGCGCTTCGCGCGCAAACAAGCATTTCTTTTTATTTTCTCCCATCACCATTCGTTCAAAAAAAACCTTACCAAAAAGCTAGATCCGCCCGTCTGTATCAATTATTCACTATCATCCTAAATCATTTAACTGTTATCATTACACAACACGAATATGTCGGTACGTCGGGAGTTTGTCGGTACATTCGGGTGCCTTGCCCCCCCCCCCCTCCAACTGGCAAAAAGCTGGTTACGCTACTGCCCGATAGTACATACTTGGTCCCAGTTACATCAAAATCTGATCAGCGGTTCTTAAGTTATCGCGGTAAGGAGAACCGGTAACGGACGGACGGACGGACGCACGGACGGACAACCCGAAACATAATGCCTCCGGCAACTTCGTTGCGGAGGCATAACAACGACAATAATGAAGAAGAAGAAGAAGAAGAAGAAGAAGAAGAAGAAGAAGAAGAAGAGGAGAAGAAGAAGAAGAAGGAGGAGAAGAAGAAGAAACTGACTACTGACGACAATAGTACACATATTGTTAAATCATGGGGAAAATAACGGCAATATCATTTCCAGTAAAAATAATTTCTACCACACTTGGAGAATTATAAACACAATGATTGAATAATACACATTCTTACCGTCACACTGTGATGGCGCTACAAAGGCTTGTTCAGCCGTTCCATTGGTCACGACGTCAGTCCAGCTGATCACATCACCAAATACTCCTGGAAAGCACATATTCTTGAGGCTGGACAACACGTCTACGGGCAGGAAGCCCTTCCACAAGTTGAAATTGCTGATTTGAATGTAATCTGATAAGTGAACGTAACATAATAAATTAGGTCAATAGATGTTTGAATTGTAAATCACACATTGACGAAAATAGAAAAGTTATTCGAATTTCATTTACGTGGAGGTAGAGTATCTTCGTTTGCAGAATAAATCTTTGATCGGAATAGACACAATAAAACCCTCAAAGGCTTTCCGGCATAATGTACAATATTTTATCGTAAATGTTGCACCAATTAACGTTTGTTAATGTAGATATACCGACACTTAGCAGTAGCATAACATATGTACCTTGATAGATATTGGTAAAATCTTGCTTTTCATCCAATCTTGGAAACTATTTTTCGGATTTGCATCAGATTACTTACGAATATCAAAAGTATGACTACTTTTCTAACTTTATTTGTGATCTTTTATTACATATTTTCTTTCTTAAAATAGGATTTGGAGCCTTTTTTTGTCCCAAGTTCCGCTAAATGGAATGGCTATGATATCATACCATATCATTTGTCTCTTGGACCTTTTGACCATTGCATGAGCTGTAACCATTGAGTTCACATTCGGTGAAATTATAGATTTTTTAAAACTTACCTTGCAGACGTAAATTGCCTGTCCCAATCGTGATCAATATATCTTCAGGGTTATAACTTTCCTGTATAATACCGCCACCACCCACCGTCTGGTCGTTATCGATATAAATTCGCCAGAAGCCTGTTCCTGCAAAACTCAATTCTAGGGTGAGGTGATGCCATTCCTGGTGGCAGAGAGATTTAACGCCAGTTGGGAACTCTTGGCTACGGATGAGAAGAAAACAAGTAGTAATTGTTTTATTGTTTGCTGAAAACGTTCACAGTAAAAGATATTTAATAATTTTGGGAAGAACTGGATGGCAAACTGTATAGGGAAGATACCAAATAAATTTGTAGACTAAATGAATCTGCATAGTATTCATTTAATGTATCATGTACCGAATTTGGTAAAATGTTTAAAAATACTTGCTGCAATGGATATGAAAAGCACGTCTTACTCTTAGGTTTATATCATAATGGTACATGTACCGGTTCTCAGCTTTTAACCAATGTTACTGTTTAGGTAAGTTTCGCTTCAGTCTAATCCCCCGAAGTAAAATGATATACATCGCAGCGGCTTATGTTGCACTCAGAACGTAAATATGTCATAATTAGGGTCCCTTTATTTATGACAACCCGTGATTTGAAAGCAATTTTGTTTCCACTATTATATAACATTTTTATTTAATAACGATGAGCCCCCTGGTGTTCTGAATAGGAAGAATTTGCACGCCATGTTGCCACCCCCCCCCCCAAAAAAAAAATAGGACGTCCATGATGCAAATCTTTCTACAAAGGGATTCTAGTTAATAACCATGAAGGAACGCCATAAACGTAGATTTATACAAGAATTTTCTTTAGAATTTGGAGATTGAATAGCACTGTAACATCATGTATTTAAATGTATTAAATTCTCATCCTTTTGGGCCTAGTAACAACCGATTGTGTTGGTTCAGTTGGTAGAGCGTCCGCCTCACAACCGGGAGGTTGGGTGTTCGAGCCCGTTCAAGCCCCGGCCGCGTCAGACCAAAGACATTAAAAGATGGGAGTTGCTGCTACCCTTTTTGGCGTTCAACAATTTAAGGGATAGAGCAACGTCGATCTGGCGCTGCTAAGTGGCTGCCGGACCCACGATCAATTGGGCAAAATGCATTTTCGAATGATTTCTGTTTGTGATTTCTGTTTCGAACAAAACGTGGATTATTATTATTATTATTCTACGATCTTACTTTTAATGAATATACATGTATTTCAATATATGGAATCCAATATGCATACGTTAAGAGAAAGCCTCGGGCACGCTCTCAGGTTCTCAGGGACAATATTTGTTTAAATGGTATGCATAAAATAAGTAAAAGGCAGTCTGTCGTCATGGCTATTATGAATACTTACTCGCCAAAGAATAGAGTGAGATTACATGGATTTCGGAGACCAAAATGGATGCCGTTGTCCGCAAAATGAAACAAGTCAAACTCTTCTGGTGCAGAGTTTGCCACAATCCAAACCGTAACTGTTATGTTTTGTAGACCCGTGGTTCCATCAGGAGCAAAAACCAGGGGTGATGATGACTGGTGGTCTAGCAGCAGGTCAAAGTTTGCAGGTAACACTTTAAGAAGAAAACAAATATTTACGTGATATGGAGAGCTCAGTTCCAAAGGGTTTCAAATATATATATATATGAATGACTTTGGGTAAAATGCATTTGATCTTGAATTTCTACAAACAACTATTGGAATAATATGTTCAACCAGTAGAAAAAAGACACACACGAATGTAAGGTACTTATCACCTACTTTCAAAACTATGAATAAAACTCATTTCGAAGGGAATTGAATACACGATGGATAAAATAGTTTTGTCCATTCCTTTTGACAGTATGTTAACATCAGGTGCAGATTTACCATCACAACCAGTCGCATATCAAGATCTGATTTATATCTTTTAAAATGCAGGTATTGTTCCAGGGGTAAACATCCCTGATACTTCAACCAGTGGAAAGCCTGAACAAAAAAAAAGGAACAACCTCCACCAAGAAAATTATCTTGCCTGCCGCTTAAGCGATCAATGTCAGTTTTTGCTTAGGGCGGTGTTTTTCCTCGGGTCCCGTGTCATATACTCTCTGCTCTACGATAAGCAGCGTTTCACTCAAATTCTCATTTTGTCAAGAAAGGTGCATATCATGCATTTAGTGAATATCCTCACCGTTTCTCATAAACTTATTAACACCACATTACTCAATCCCATGCTTTCAACACCTTAAAAATGTATAGGCACTCAAAATGCTGGTGCGAAGATGATGCCACTTATTGTACGACAACAAAGGATCGAAACCGATTCCTTTTCTGTTATGTCGTGGTGAAAGATAGATAATGCAATTAAAGCATGATTATCAAATGAAAAACCTATGACAAGTATTGAACTGGGCACCTCTCGCAAAAATAGCTTCAGAACTCATTCACTATGCCACGACACATCCATTCTTACTGAATGCAAAACAAAAAACAATAACATATAGTATGGTTACTGTACCTGTATCGCAAGTTTGTCCCGTATAACCAGGGGCACAGACGCACACAAATTGTAAGAAGTGATCTACACACGTGGCGTTATTTAAGCACGGACGAGATTCACACATGCTGATCTGAGTTTCACAAGTACGGCCACTGAAATGGTAATTCGTCAAAGGTTATTTGTATTATTCACCTATTTTGTAAAACTTACTTTTGCTTGCCTAAAATTTAGCAATGTGTAAATACACTGTTATACAAACTAAAACAAAACACGTTTAATAAAACTTCCAGCTTTCCAAGCAGATGGCAAATTCAATATGGCTGGATTCAAAGCGACCGCTAGAGTTTGAATTGAATTAAATTGTTTTGACTTGACTTGATTTTGAGGCGCAGGATGGAGTGTCCCCTTGCGCCCTCCGAGTAGCTCGCCTCCAAAAAGCTCTATCTTGGACTTCGACTATGGTGGCCTCAACGCTTGGTTCCAGCATAATTGGTCCTTGCATCGTAATGGATGGTGTCGTGGTATGTTGAAATGTCTTGAATGTCGGAGATATTTAGCCGTTCTTGGGGCAAAGAAAACGATGCTCAAACAATTTCAAGAGGCCTTGGTTTTGTGTTTTCCCAGGATATGGACATTGACATGCTTTTCTCCAATGTTAATATTTTAGGAACTTTCTTAATTACAATATTTTAATTACGTTTGGTTTGTGTTGTTACTTATTATTATCTTTTATATTATTATTGAAAATGATGGACAATTTCCCTGTCAATAGATCACCAATATGACATGTGAAAATTAATAAATTCATCCTTAAAGTATATGATGCAAAAATCTCACATAACATACCGACCCCCCCCCCCTCCTAAGATTCAAAATTGTGGAACACAAAAATGCACATCGACATGATGATTTTATTGATTGTTGGCTGGTAAATGTCAGTCATAGTAAAACGATATTAAAATCCCAGAAAAGGGGTTATTAACGGTAAACCGTGAAATAATCAATGGTCATTTACCTACCTACTCATCCCAATACCTTCCTAGATATGCGCACACGTGAAATTGGATAGACGTGTATAACGAGTGTCCACTTTTGGAAATTCAAATTACCTGTATCCAGGAGCACATTGGCAGGTGAACTGGTTGACGCCATCTTGACAAGTGCCTTGATTACTGCAGGGATTCAAAGCACATTCATTTATGTTTGTCTCACACCGCCTTCCAGTGTACCCTGGGAAATAAATACGAAGGCACTTTCATTTAACATATTGTGTTAAACTTCTTATCAATTACTGTTATTTAGATTTGTGTTAGAATTGTATTAAAACGTTTTCAAATGAATAATTTATCACATGCAAGTACAATTGATTCATTATCATTTATGTAAATGTGAATGGATTTGCCGATAACCCTCTGAAGAAATGGGACAACCGGCCGACTAGTGTCATGATTTACTTGAAGATCTACAGGAAGTGTGTCTAACAGCTCCAGATATACTGAAGAATATTAAACAAAATATTCGGCATAGTAACCCTGGCTTAATGCTCTCTGGAAGTTAGTCGTTCCATTTGGAATATTTCACCACCTTATAAGCAACTGAATCACCACTTATTATTTCTTCACTTACCTGGAACACACTGACATGAAAATCCTGCTCTCCTATCAATACATGTTCCTCCATGATGGCAAGGTGCAGGGCTACATTCATCAATATCTTGGTCACACAATTCTCCAGTCACACCAACCGGACAGTGGCATCTATATCCATTTACCTGCTCAAATAAAGTACACCATACACAAGTGTGAATGCTGAACTTACAAAGACGAACTTGAATGGGTTTTGAAAAAGAAAGGAAAGGTAAGAATACGGCTTAGCCTTTCCTACCGTTCATTGCAACTCTACGGTACAACTACCAGTTCTGGGATGATGTCTAGGGTTGCAAAGGGTTGGAAACTTTCCAGGAATTTTGGAAACTTTCCATGGAAAGTTTCGGGAATTTTCAATGGGCTGGGAATTTTGGGAATTTTCATTTTTATCATATTAAATGAAAAATTATTTTATTTTGGGAAAATTTTATCAGTCCTCTGTTGTCTAGCACTTTTTCACATGAATAAAATTATTTTGACTTCTCTTTTGTCTTGCTTGGGCCTTTCATGAGGATAAATCAGCCCGAAGGAGAGAACACAAACATTACACATGCTTAGATAAAATGTACACTGTAATCTGAATGATGTTATCTGATCCCACATTGTAAAATGTAAAATGTGTGCAGTGCATGTGCACACTACATAAAGTGAAAAATTTTACTGAAATGTCTATTTCAATGTGTGGAGATGTCCATCTTATTGCTACTTCATTCACAAGCTTTGAGTATGGTACATGCATGAAAGACACTGCCTGGTTGAGCTGATATCAAGTATATGTTCCAAACCATGTTACGAGTCAAGTAATGTTTCATGATTTGACTACCCGGTAGTCTAGATAAACAAACATAAATCACTGTGTGAGGTACATGGGTACATTGTCCTTTATTCTTTGTGTTAGAGTAAATCTTTTGATATCATGACATTTCCGATATTAGATGAATGATCATTTTAATTTTGAAATTCAAATGCTAAAAGTAAGAATATGTGCAAAGTTGCTGAAAGTTGCCGAAAATTCCCAATATTTCTGGAAAATTTCCAAAAATTCCCATGGAAATTTTCCACCTTGAAAATTCCCAGGAATTTTGCAACCCTAGATATGTCGATGGATATTGCATTGATTTATCACCTAGATAAAGGATGGAAAAGGTCTATTCACAGACATCGACAAAATATATCGTAGCAAGAATTATCGTTTTCAAGTAGGGAATGAATTTAAACCTTATTCCAACAAATCGGATCCATGCTGATAACTTTTAAAGAGAGAGTGGAAGAAAATGAACATACGAGATGAAAAAAAAACGAAGAAGACGACGATGAAGACATGAAGAAGGGGGAAGGATTAGAAACAGGAGGAGGCCGTTTAGGAAGAGAGGGAATATAAATTGTACCTGATCTATACACGTTGAACCATTAAAACATTGTGGATTAATCTGGCACTCATTGATATCAATTTCACACGTAACTCCCGTAAAACCTGCAAGACAGTCGCACTGGAACTCATCTGCTTCGTCCAAGTTGCACATCCCTCCATTTCTGCAGGGGTTAGGAGTACACTGCGACGAATTACGCAGCTGGCATAAGGCGCCATGGACATCACTGGGGCAGCTACAGGTGTATGTATTGATTCCGTCGACGCAAGTACCTCCATTTTGACAGTTATGATTGAGACAGTCATTTTTATTTACCTGAATATGGAAAAAATAGAGAAATCTCGTCGGGCGGCTGGCAGAAGGTCGTTACTAAATGTTTTAAGCAGAAGGGCGTTAACAGTAAATTGCTCCTAACTTGACAACCATTGGCCAATTTCACATGACATTAAAGTATTGTGACCTTTGAGGTCCTTCTATTAGTACATCAGTCAGAAATATGAAATAACTTTTTTTCAAGTTAGAGGCAATTTACTGATAGTGCCCTTCTGTTTAGAGCATTTGCTAACTACCTTCTGCCAGCCGCACGACGATCTGTCAGTTGTTGTTTCAGGCAATTTACAAAACGTTGGTGCTCTATTTTGTTTATATTATACAAAACCGTCAATCCTAAAGTCACGGCTAAAATTTCTGATTTCTTTGGTGTACACAAAATGGTCAGCCAATTCTTTGGAACTGTGGATCTAACACGTATATCATATCACTTAACACAAACTTATAAATGTAACATCACTTCTTGACGTGCTCCCGGTGGGAAAGAAATGGATTTC
Organism: Eucidaris tribuloides; assembly: GCA_001188425.1. Lineage (NCBI taxonomy): Eukaryota > Metazoa > Echinodermata > Echinoidea > Cidaroida > Cidaridae > Eucidaris > Eucidaris tribuloides. The sequence continues at coordinate 20,918 of JZLH01S0033226.1, forward strand.
ATTGTAAGAAATATTATTTCTTCATTTGGTAATGGTCAAATGCGGGAAATTATTTAGGAAAATATGCAGAGCTGTTACTTTCTTTTAATAATAATAATAATAATACCACAATGCTTATATAGCGCATATTATATTATATTTATACCTGGTCCTCATTAGTCAATCATCGAAAGTTGAACAAAACTGGTCTTACAGGTTACAGACCGTTAGACTGATTGCAGCGGCCATAGTTTGTGCGTCTAAAATCTGCTTAAGGTTGTTGTAATTCCTTAAATTGAATTAGAATGAAGGAGGAGAGGATACCCAGGTGTTCTGACTGCAAATAAGTTCCGCGCGTGCTCTCAAGAGCTCATTTTTGTGACTTTTGTATTTCAGATATTCCGTCCACTGGTACCAACAAATCCTCGGTCTGTTGTAATCTAGGGCTATAGAAATTTCCCATTAAGAGGAACTTTCAATTAAGTTACGTTCTTTCATCTCTCATCTGTCAATTTCTTGCTTTTGTTGATTTCTACAAAGATAAGTCAAAACCCTCTTATTGCTTTAGTACATATGAAGAGCTTAGTTCCAAAAGGCGCTAAATCAATTTTCACCAAAAATGAGTTATTGATATCAACCCATTTGGTACCTACTTATCTTGTTACAGTTCAAAATTGGAAGTCAAATTCTACGAGCAAGTACGAAATATCTCTGGTTTTAATTTTATTTTTCCATAGACCCATGTACAAACTCGGGCAAAGAAATGCAGTTTTCTCCGAAGTTGCTAAAGTGGATTTAGCGCCTTTTGGAACTAAGTTCTTCATATATTTTTCATTAGAGATAATAACTGGGCTTGTGGCCTATCATTGCTTGTAACTCCTCTGCTTCGTGGAGGTATTTGGAAGCAATTCCGCTCAGCAGTAACAAATCACAATATTTGTGACCTCCTGGTTAAGGCATTGGCTTTATGAAGCAAAGACGACTCCCGCTAATGACCTGGGTGTTTCAGCTTTTGTTTTTTCACCCATGGAGTACCAAGTAATATAAAGTTCATTAGAAGTCTACAATTTGATATGATTGTAATTATTGCTATTATTTACATCTACATTTTTAACAGCATTCTACGAATTAATCTCACATTACAAAGTGGGCCTTCAAATCCCGAGAAACATGCGCAGGAGAAGTTGCCGTGCAAATTGATGCAGATGGCGTTGTCTCCACAGGGCGACAAGGCACATTCATTGATGTCTACCTCACACTGAGACCCACTGAATCCTGGCTGGCAGGTGCAAGTATACCCGTTGACCACGTCTTCGCAGCCAATAGCATTAAAGCATGGGAAGCTGAGACATTCGTCGATGTCTATTTCACAGTGTCTTCCTGTGTAGCCCGGAAAACAGGTGCAGCTAGAAAAATAAAATGGTAATGTCGAAGTCTCAAAATTGATAATTGGATGAAACAATTCGTCAATTAGGTTTACGGTGATATTTGAAGATGGGGTAGGGTGAGGAGTTACATATACTGGATTATTTTGCATAATACACATGTAAAGTTAATACATCTGAAATTCAAATCAGATGTCCAAGCGAGAACCCATCGCTGTTTCCTTTCTCTGTTCGAACACGCAAGCTGACCATCATACAAATTCCTGATTAACTGTACCAGATGAGATGGAACTCCAAGTACAAGCAGCGAGTTCCACAAGGCTCCATGGCGGACTCAGTCAAATGCTTTGGCATAATCAATAAAATAGAGGTATGCCTTCCTTTGATCTTCAGTGCACTTTCGTATAATCTGACGGATATTAGCAATATGATCTCTGGTGCCCCTTCCTCTTCTAAAACCAGCTTGTTCAGGAGGGCGCTCCCTTTCATGATACTTGTCTGAGAGGGTCATTCAGGATATGCAAGAGGATTTTGCTAGCGTGGGATATCAGAGCTATGGTACGGTTGTTTTGTATTCGTTTATGTCCCCCTTCTTTGGAAGTGTTAGGAATATTGATCGTTTCCAGTCTTCTGGCCAGGATTTTGTGTACCAGATCTTATTGCATAGCTTTAACATAATCCGGTAACCATGGTCATCTGTACACTTGAGTAGTTCACCTGGAATTTCATCTGTTCTTTAGTTTCAGCATTGCATTTTTAACCTCTGATAGCAAAATCTCGGTTTCCTCCTCATCTTCATCAATTATAACAGTTGAGTCAACCTCTTGCGATGCAAAGAGACCCTCACAGCAGTATGGGATACGTTAAATATAACAGGACAAGAAAGAGATACGGAGTATTTTACAATTCGTGATTTGATGGTCAGGAGCAAAAATTATTCATAGAAATAGATCGATGGATATGTTTGAGGATTCTTTATCTCCTTCTCTGAAATCATCTACAAAAGATAAAGTTTTCATAACTTGTACTTTGGAAAGAGGAAGGGCGGGTACAAACATGGTAAAATAACAAGCATCAGTGTCCTTACCTGAAGCCAGTGCGCAAACTTGAACATATCCCATTCTGACAAGGGTTGTCTGAACAAAAATCTATCGGCAGGCTACAATCCCACCCAGAGAAACCCGTCTCACAATCACACGTAAACGAGTTTATCCCGTCCTCACAGATACCATGAACACAAGGACTACAACAAGAAACAAAATAGAAATGGTTAACTGAAGGCTTCAATTGTAATAACAGGCCTTATAAAATCAATGGAGCAATTGTAAATTTAGTCGGAGATGGCAAGATAGCCTGTTTTACCGTACTAGTTACAAGTTTTCATATTACTGAAAATATACAACTGAACTTTAGGGATCAATATATTTGGAAATTCTGATTGTAGTTGGCCATGCATCACTTATTATTCAGCTTAGCCAAAATATTTCGACCGTGTTCTGAAATATAAAAAAATACAAATGCTAAACATTGAAGAAATAAAACTTGACGTGTAGTATTAACAGACTATAATGGGCAACTTGAAATATTACATCTTGGCACTGGGTTTCTCAAGAGTAAGACAATGATTTCAACAATTTGTTAATTCGTCATCTGTCCCAAAATCTACCCTACGCAAAACACGGAGTTAAACTTATTCGGGGAAAAGGGCCAGGTTTGGCATGCTTCAAATATGTCTTAGACCCGGGTTCAAAATTTGGGGGAAAACAAAATACTATTGGACATTGTGTCATAAAAACGTGATTTCAAGTCAATGTAATATAGCAAAGTTTATTTGGTCTCGTTTGTTCTTCAAAATATAACAAATTTGACACCATCGATGCTTTCATCTCATTATGACGTTTAAAGGAAAATGTATTTGTAACCTCACATAAGTTTGTCCTTAACCGCTTTCAGTGGATATTCTAAGATGAAATTGTTTTGAAATGTCTCACTTGTTATCATGGTCACTTTAACTATTTTGAATTATGTTATACCTCTCAAGCAATATTTGTAATCGATGTCCTGTTATGTAAATTTTGATAAATCTCTGGGATCCAAAAATCAGATCAAAAACTACAAAAGGTTTAAACAAACACTTCCAAAGCTAAATGTAGATTTGTAGTGAAACGGACAAAACATTAGAAAACATGCTAGATGACAGTAATCAAATGTAGGAAGGCAACATTTTACGAATCGCTGATGATCTCACACAGAGAAAATGAAAGTTACCTGGAAGCACAATCGTCTATGTTAATCTCACAGTTGGTGCCGGTGAAACCCGATGGACAGGTACATTGGAACATAGCTATCATATCATGACATGTTCCTCCATGTTGGCACGGTGCAACCATGCACTCATTGATTTCACTTTCGCAATTTGGACCTGCAGAAACAGGTTACTAAAACTTCAGCGAGAAGAAATATAAATGCTATAGCTCTTTTTTCCGGGTTACTTATTACCACTCTATCATTATAATAATGCTGATTTTGGCCTGGAAATTAAGTAATTAATATAGCAATTAGCAGCATGGCATATATCACATTATGTATTTCTTGGTATTGTAGGCAAACATTTAATTACATTACATACATTGATTGGTTATGAATACATTGATTGGTTATGAAAATTGATAATATCGTATTGAATACAAATCTGTATGACAAACAGATGTCATTCGCCTTTATTTAAAGTTTGGCTTATGTTATTATAGTTTTTCAGCATATTTACAATTATCCAGCCTACATCTTAATTCTCGAAGTGGTACCAGTCTACCAAGCTCTTTTAAGATGCGTGTATTGGAAGAATCGCACATTTTCACATCGATAGGTGTTTGAATAAATTGATAATTTTCACTGCATATTTCGTAATTCTCTGGTTTACTAGTTATTAATTGTTTACACAAACTCGTTGTCTGATGGCGCGGAATACTTACCCTGATATCCAGGTGGACAAAAGCACTGGACAAAGTCCTGCTGGTCATCACACATTGCTCCATTACTGCACCGATTATCGTGATTACACATACCGCCTTTTAGTGTGCAATATTGCCCCGTCCAGCCAGGATCACACAGGCACTGAAAGCCAGCTGGCGCGCTAACGCATTCCCCTTTAGGTCCGCAGGGATCGGATAAACATTGGTCCAACTGAACATCACACGTAGGCCCTGTAAGGATAGTCAGACAACTGTCAGGTTCAAGTCGTGAATTTGTTTGTAGTTTGTCTATGAAATACTTTAAATCTAAATTATTATGAATTTTATATCACTAAAAAATATATAGACTATAGATGTTGTGCATTATGAAGAGGGTATAGCAAAAGCCAATCTATTCATTATAGGGAATCGTGAAATAATCCATTTTTTGCTGTGCAAATTAGAGAATGAGAAATCGTCAACATAAGTTTAATTTACATAATTACTACATGCATTTTACTCAAAGTTGCATTTTTATTGATAAAATGCCATTATATCTATAAATCGTTCCTTTGCAAGATGTATATATCATATGAATTGCGATCAAGGAGACGAGACGAAGGTAGCGAGTAATGTTTTTCCGTGCATGCACATGCTAGTTGCAACGCTTGGCCTGCATGAGGTCACTTTGGGTCTGTAAAAGTTTTATGTTGCGCACCTAGTTGGACATGCATATGCGATGTTTGATGATTGTTGTGGTTTGGCGTGCAAAGACAGGTGACTTATGTGAGTTCTGCCTGGGAAAAACCAGGTGTTCTTTTGTTCAGCAATCACCAAATCACAGGTTATGCGGAAAAGTTTGCCAAAAAAAAATGCTAGTGCGCGCCTGCCTGCATTGAGGTCAATGTGGCTTCTGTAAGTTTTATGGGCGGACCGGCATGTTGGGCTGTGATATTGCACGCTGATGTTGAGTGGGTGTTGGTGGCACGAAGTAGAGGGTTTATTGGGTTTTGAACAATACTGTGTTTTTCTAATCATTCAGAAATAGCAGGTTACTGTGAATTGAATGATATGAAATTTTGAATTTTTTTGAAAAAAAAGAATAAAGTGTGTATGGTGGTGTAGGATGTGGGTGTGGGTTGCGTAAATGTGTAAAGTCGTACATGCTTATCTGGTGAAGATTGTGAATGTAGAGAAAATAATCAAAGGATAAATCCATATCATAATATCAAATACAATACTAAATTTTAATTTTAATTTCACCGTTGGAAACCCTTGCACCGGACACAAAAAAATAAAATCATTGATGTATCTACGCAGGTGAGTCTCATGTGACAGGACGGTTGGCATCTGCAGTCATCGGACATTAATTTCGCAGTTGTGAGCCAGGACGAAACCAGAGTGGGCATGAGCAGTTGTAGGCCGACATGGTACCCTTCAGCGGCCGATACAAATTCCTCCATTCAAACATGTGAATGTTATCATGCGGGTATGACAGTCATCAACAAAAGTCGCCAGGTGAATTCGGCGGGGCACGCGCAAAATGCTCTGTTTACCCAGATCGGCTGACGGTGCCGCTTGTTCAACACGTGAATGGGCGCAGAGATCAATGTCATTCCAACACGCTATTCCCGTATACAGGTGTATGAGTACACGTGAATGTATGATCCATGGTACAAGGCCACCATGCATGCATGGTCACTGTTGCATTTCATTGACATCATGTGAGCAAGTCGCACTCGCGAACACGGCAAACATGAAACGATATCCGGCTGAATTGTGGCCTGCGATCGCGCGCAAGTCGCACCATTTTGGCATGGATCTGGCAAACACGGGTCTACTTCGGTCTCACAATATCTCCCGCTGTAACCCGCCTGGCACTGGCAGAGATAGTCTCCTTCCAAGTTGATGCAAGTTCCCCTTTCGGAGCAAGGTGAGGTCTGGCATTCATCAATATCTTCGCCACATTGTGAACCTAAAAAGATAAATAATCACATAGGCTTCACAAATTAAATATAAAAAAGGGAAATTATGGTATATCAGTTACACTTATCTCAAAGCGATAGATTCCAGAAACGTTCTTTTATACCATTGTTGCATAGACACACAACGATACTAAAGTACACGATGTTTCCTATCTGTCTGTGTAATTATCACGCTTCAAATCTTCATTAGGCCTCTGTAAATAGATATTTAGTTGACAGAAGTGCTGATAATATTAACTATTTTTTTTTGGGGGGGGGGGTTGACCTGGCGCCTTTTGGAATTGAACTCTTCATTTGATAGAGATACAAATTTTATTTTGAAGTTCGTACAAGAAATCAAGCATTAAGTAGCCAGTTTGATGAGATGCATGATATTATTATACAGTCAAACCGCGGCCCCCGTTCTATAGCAGCCACCTGTCTATAAAGGCCACATTTCTATTCCCTTGGGTGGCCACTATGGACAGGTTTCACTGTACCTGAATATCCTGATGGACAGGTGCACTGGAATTGGTTGATTTGGTTGAGACAAGTTCCTCCATTATGACAGGGCCCCGAGTCGCATTCATCCACATCGATGTCACAGTGATCCCCACTAAAACCAGGCAAGCAATCACACGTGTAGCCGCCAATCTCATCCTGACATGCGGCATTGTTTTGGCACGGATTACTTTTACATTCGTTGATTTCTGTGTAAAAAAGTAAATGAACTGATTTTTTAATTATATGAAATCCTTAATGATTTTTTAATTATATGAAATCCTTAAAGGTATTGGCTAAGATTTACCACAGTTAAAAAAAAAATCTGAGCCGCATGATTCCCCATGCTACCAGTGTCTTTGATGAGGTCTAAAAATGAAGCCCTGAAAAAATTGTATTTCAAAATGATTATTTAGTGCTTTAAAAAAGTGAAAATCGTAAGTTGACCAGATTCACTTGCCCATTTACTCCCATAGACTTACTGTGTGTACACCTAGGTTAATAACACTCGCCCCGAGTTTTATTGTTTATTCATGTATAACTTGCCATTGGCAGTGTAACTTTCCAAACTGTTGTATTCTAGGGTGTTTATTTGTCCATTTGAACACTACTATGTAGCCCAGATATCAAAGTTTGACAATTTTTTAAACTGAAGCTCCACAATGTTAGCCTTTCACTTTAATGATTTTTTAATTATATGAAATCCTTATATTTGTTTTATGTAATATTGGCTACGTTAAAGGTTAGTTTTACAATATCTTGAATTACTGGAGGAGTTACCCTGGTTTGAAAGATGAATACAATATTTCAAGTCAGGAAAGGAAATGGTACACCAGTATTTTTGTTTTGTTGAAAAGTTGATTTATGTAGTGAAAAGGGAAAATAACATTACACGACAATGAATATATATAATTACACTACACATGAGCAGAAAGTTAAAAAACACAAGTAATGCGTGTGTAATGTCAACAGGACGATTCATCCAGTACAAAGGTTCCACTTTGTATATTTATTTGTCTATTTATTTATAAGTGTCATTTTATTTATACATTTACTTGTTTACTGATGGATGTATGTATGTATGTATGTATGTATGTATGTATGTATGTATGTATCTATCTATCTATCTATTCATTTATATCTATCATTCTTGTGTTCCGTGTCTTTTCATACATATCGGCTAATAATAGAGTAATGTTATCCGTGTATAAAGCACGATTGCTAATATGTGCCATATATATAACATTTAACATCATTTGCAGAGACTTTCAACACACTTTATTGTGTTTCAATCACCGAATAATTCAGGAACAGCTTGCATGAAGGATAACTCATATATTGCTACTAAGTAAAATGCTGAAACCAGATTAATTGCTTAGATTATAAGAAATA
>JZLH01S0033226.1:29640-44530 GCA_001188425.1 Eucidaris tribuloides
AGAGATACACACACACGATCAACCACACACAGTCACATACACACAATCACACACACACATACCGCCAATAGCTACAATTGTGTGGGGTTCCATTTAAAGTAATATCAGTAAGATTTTAATCGACCCATACCGAAATACCGCCACAATGTAAACTCATTACTCTAAACATACACCCACAATGTACCTCCTGCACGTCCCGCAACAGTCACACACACACAGATTCACACCACAACACAATCACACACACACACACACAACACACACACCACAGGGTCACACACACACACTCCCACATAAGCTGAACACTTTTACACAAGTAGATTTACCTGCCGATACCGAGGGAAACTTTGGAATTAAAGCGGTAGGGTTATATGCTTAGAGATGTTTTCAGAAACTAAATTCACTCCATTCATGTAACAAGTAGGCAAATCCATTTGCGATTTTATTAATTCATTTATCCAAAATTGATATTGTTTTACTGCTGATAACTACTCCAGATTACACACAGTTAAATATGACTAGGTTTCTTTCTCTTCCTTCTTACTCTTCTTTGGATAGCTGTAGTAAGGCTGAAGGAAGGCGAGCAATTTCTTCCAACAAAATAACGTGCGCATGGACACTTTCCACACTTAGGGGTACGTACAAACACTTTAGGGATCGACACACACATAAACACACACAAATTTGTACATACTCGTTTCAACCTGACCGATGACATCCTTTTTGGTTTGTTTTTGTGTGTTTTTCCAAACACGTTTCCGGATTAAGAGTGAAGGCACACAAAAATATCTTAGTCACGCAAAATGTCACCAGTTGAAGCGATGTCTTGTGTGTATGTATCAACTGATGATTTAATACGCAAAGACAAAAATATTGTCTTCCCCAATAAAGCCATTAGACTGGTATTCACAGATATTGCAAATATCACGTCGTCACCCCCGAATTAGCTGATTAACAACCAATAACACCATCCGTTGTAAGTGTTTCAACAGTCGGAATGGATTTGTACATACTATGTCATTGTCAGCATGACGAAGCTGGTGTGCACGCATGTACACACACGCACACACACTCACGTACACATACAGTACAAAAAAAAAAGATACAAGAGTGCATGTTCCGGTAATTCCCGTTGAAAGACTCGTACAAGTTTTAAAATTTGCTCAAAATTGCGCTTAAAGTCCGCTTTGTGCACCGTGCATAAAACTATAATTCTATGTTTTGCATTTGTGCCAATAGCCTGCTTTCGCGGTCCCAGCTATCTCAAGCACTTTATTGAAGGGACATACCACATTTGTAGTTGTAGTTATCAGCGACTTGGCCATAATCGCAATCAATCTCGATGTATTCCCACTTTAAATGAGGATCGAACTCAAGTGGCGTTCCTACTGATGTAACATTCAGTACAAAGGCATTCTCGTCAATCATGTGTTGCAGCTCATTAAGTATTCTTGCCTCGAGATCCAGTGCATGATAAAAATAACCCACGTCAGTATCGGGATCCATTTGAGCAACCACCTCAAAATCTACAATGAATCTGTCAAAGGAGGACAAAGGGTGACGTCATGCAAATATTATACATCATTTCCTGGTGGAATTACATTTGTTAAAAATTATCTAAGAATGACTTATTTTGAATAATCTTTCGTCCACAGACTACGAGCTGGAATACAGTAATAACACACATGGGCGCAAATCCTCGCAGGAATTCTATTCATGTGGGGAGGGGGACACACCTGGATGCAACGATAGGGTACTCCCCCCCCCCCACTTGAATAGAATTCCTGCGACGATTTGCACCCATGATAACACAGTGTCTAATGTATGTGTTAAGGACCTAGATATATCGATTACTCAGAAAAGGTCATAAAACACTGCCATGACTATTATGTTATGACCATTTACTTCGAAATATTGCTTGTATGATAATATTAGTGATAATAATAATAATAATAATAATAATAATAATAATAATAATAATAATAATAATAATAATAATGATAATAATAATAATACAAACATTTATTTTGCGCTTGATACGGGTGCCGCTGTTGTGTAAAATGGCTCTCCAGCTATTGACCTTGTTTATATGAGAGCATACCATGGTAGCGTCAGCCTTTTATGTCATACTCCCATTCCCATAATTCATAGTTAAAACCCTTACATTATGGACAAAGGGTGGCGCCAGGGTAGAATTTTAGAAGGGTGAATTCCGTCGGAAAAATTTTGCTGGCCAATAACAGCCGGGAAGGCGCTCAGTGGGGGGGGGGATGTTAGCGGAAATTTTGGAAGCCAAATTTTCTTTCATGGTCAAAATAATTTTTTTCACAGCCAAATTCGCTGTTAAATATATCCTAAAGTTGCTCAGTGTAGGGGAGTGGTGGTGGAAATTTTGGCGGCCGAAATATTTTTTGAGGCTCAATTCGCGGCCAAATAGCAGCCCAAAAGCTCTTAATGAAAAACTTAGAGGGTGACATTTTCAAAAACACAAAAAAAAACCCTTACTTTTCAAAACTTTTTATGTAATAGAGCGGCCACACCTTTCCCCCTCCCCCGCGCCGCCCCTGATTTTGATTACCGCTATTTGTTGCATTTTCCCGTTTTTACTTAGAGGCTATATTTATTCACTATTATCCCCTTTCTTCAGAAGCCCCACTATTTTGGTAAAATCATACGCACTGAACATCGTCGGCCGATCTTCGATCCCGAACACTCGTCTGCTCATGAAGTAGGCTCCTCTTACGCCGTCCAGATGTAGTTACATTTCCGCACGTGACTTCGACATTCTGAACGGTACACACGTCAGCTATCGTACAATACTGGGTACCGAAACCAGACTCATTGAACCGTTTTAAGAAGTTAACTGCAATCTCATAGTTGGTTACATTTGTACCGCACGAACCAGCGTAATAATTTAAATTGCCGGGAACTCTAGCACGATGTCCTCCTCTTGATTCTATGAATAAACAAATGAAACATATATTTAAAGAAGCTTAAATACAAATTTATTTATATTAATGTTAATATTTACAAATAGTGAATAAATAAATTATGACGTAATGCTTAATATACGTCACACCCGCCAGTGTATGTCTCTGGGAAGGCTCTAATTTCTCAACGATTTAGTTAAAAACACAGTTTTTCACGTTTCAGGGAAGTTTTCTAATTCATATACCAATCACATTATACACACTAAAATCGGTAGAGAAATAACGATAAAAAGTGTTTTTATGCGCAATTCATTTATTTTCTTTTTAAGTAAACATGCATACATGTGTATACTTATTTTTAAAATTCTGTGTACAAGATTGGAAGCCACAACCAAGCCTTATTAATCATTCAAAACAAACTGAATCTAAATAATTCCCAATAAACATGACATGTAGCTTTTTGTCGTTTTCATTGAGTTTTGAATAGTTTTACATAAATAAGCAAAATTGAAGAATGGCAAAATTATGTTCAAAAGTTTAGAAGCCTCTACTAAGCCCTATCGCAAACGTAATAACCAAAATCAAAATCCGTCAAGAAATAAGAGAGAAGGAGCATTTCAGTTGCTTTTGAATAAATTTGTATAAATATGCATAATCAATGATTTTTATATCTCTGTGTAGAAGTTTGTAAACCCTTACCAACCTCTACCAATCTGAGCAATCAGAATCAAAATTGATGCATAGTTTTGGACTTAAGGCCGTATCCCACTGTCCTGGAGACTAGTTGGCGACCAGTTAGCGACTTTTGACTCCGCAAAGTCCTTGCGAATGGCCGGGTCTCCAAGGATTCGCGGGAAAATCAACTCTGATCGTTGGAGAGTTCTTCCAGTCTCCAGCAAGTCTCGGAGATGTCTCCGCGACATCGCGACGTTGCTGCGACATATCAATTTCTAAACGGTCTTTTACTTTCTTCATGGTCTAGTTTTGCAACACAATGGTAAACTGGAACTAAAACCGTCGTTTTTGGTACTTTTTTGCCATTGTAAAAAATCGGCAAGCTTTATATACCTATTGAAACGAGATTTATAATAATTATAGGTTTCTCTTTAAGGTTAGGTCAAAATATGTGACCAAAGTCAATCTTATGACACGGGGAATTGATTCTAAAGACTTCCTTTTTGGTAAAAAAAAAAATCCCGAGGAATATCCCCATTTTTCCCATTTTTTCTGACTTTCGTTTTCATAAATTGAAAGTGCGCCATTATATAAATATATTGAAGATGAGTATATGTAGCGGGAAGTCTGAGGATTCTAAAAATGTTAGAATCAAGTTTTATTGGCTGGGAGAAGTCCCGTAGAATTGGCAAAAACCAATTACAGACACCATTTTCTCTCAGTCTTCTGACTTTCCCAGCTGGCTAGAAATCAACGCAGTCTTTACTAAGATAAAGCATTGTGCGTTCAAGTGTGAATGTAAAGAATAGACACGGTCTGGTATGGTGAAGGATTCATCCATTATTCTTTATAGGTGTGTTCGGCGACTGTGGTAGCTTTGATGGTGATAAATATGTTCTACATGCAGCTACCTTGACATTTTGCTGTTGTATTGCATTATTTTGAAGAACTCTTGACTTAAGTCTGGATTAATGTAATTTACAAATCGTAACAAATAGAATTGCCGCGTACGTTCATGACATGTATTATGAACACCCCTATCATTTAATGTAGCAGTCCGTCGCTTCCTCCTGCACAGCACGGTGTGAGAGCAGTAATGCATGACCTGTGTGTAAAACCTCGTATTTCTCTGCCAAAAAGAGAAGCATTTTTGTGCTAAACAAATTGATATGCCTCTCCGAGATTACTGGAGATTGAAAGAAGTCTCCAACAAACCGATGTGATTTTTCCCGCGATCTCCGGAGACCCGCCTAGACTCAAGGAGACGTCGTGGAGACGTCTCCGCGACCAGTGGGGACTCAAGTCGTCAACTGGTCAACAAATTCTCAAAGAGGTTTCCGTGACAATACCGTGACGCTGCCGCGAAGTCTCTATCAAATTAATTGATGAATCTGATTAGTCTCCGCGACTTGGGTGATGTCCCCGCGACGTTTGCGAGACGCTTCGTAGCTCCTTGGCGCAAGCCATTTTTTTTTTTTTTTGGTCTCCCGGCTTGCCAGAGGGGACTGATCAGTCAAGGGGATCGCGGCGACGTCTCCACTAGTGTAGTAAGACCTTTAGTTTCGTTAATTCTTTTTGCAAGAGTCGAGTTAATGCCGATAGTTACAAGCGTATTAAAAGAGTGTAAAGCGTGTAAAAAAAACATGGTATGTAACCCCCTGGAGCCACCAGTGACATCAATTTAAACGTTACCTGTGCAGTCCGGAACAACATCAATATCCCACGTCCCAGATGTTCCACAAACGTAGAGAGGAAAGGTGGACGGTCCCATGGTTCCAGCTGGTATAGGTATATCATATTTTTCGCTGCAGCTAATGCGGCAATAGGTACCATGTGCCCACTTGAAGCATGCAAGGGCTCCATTTAGAGGTGGAATTAGCGGTTGACATGATACTGCAACGAAAAGAAATGCGAAAACTGCTTAATAATTTAACTACATGTAAACATCAAACACTCCTATGCGTCATTACGTGTAAATTGTATGAATAAAAGCAAACACACTTAATGGACGTATGTCTGGTTGTCAAGTTACATGTGGTCTAGAAATTCGTATTAATTTAAAGTATTAAATAGACTAAGATGCATTGTGTGAATGCAATCTAAAATTTTGAATATGAAATGTTCACTTAAAATTTGCATACGTAGTTAGACCAGTTTTCGTAAAATGTTGTTTTTAAAGCCACTGGCTAACATTTACCACAGTTAAAAAAAATGTGAGCTACATAATCCTCCACGCTCCAAGTGCCTTTGATATGGTCTAAAAATGAAGCCCTAAAAAAAATTGTATTTCAAAATGATGATTTAGTGCCTTAAAAAGTGAAAATCTACAAGCATTCAAATTGACCGGATTCACCTGCCAATTTCCTCCCATAGACTTACTTTGTGCAGATCTAAGCTTTTTTTAATCATCCACCGGAGTATAAATTGTTTATTCATGCATACCTTGCCATTAGCAGCATAACTTTCCAAACTTTTATATTCTAGGGTTTTTATTTGTCCATTTGAACACTCCTATGTAGCTCAGATATCAAAGTTTGACGATTTTTTAAATTAAAGCTCCACAATGTTAGCCTATCACTTTAATTTAATCTTTGTTCAGTTGAATTCAAGTATTTGATGCAATTTCTTGAAAGTGTGATCATTCAAGGTCCACTTTCTTAAATGTTTAGTTAAGTATTGGGAGTTTTACATTTTCGTGAGTGACAATGTGACTTTGTCTGAGTGTATGTGCGAATATGCACGCTGTAAAACAATACCGTACTTTTAACGGGGAAACCGTGAAACTAATTACCGCTATTCCAAAGTAATTTCGAGGGTAAACCAAATTTTACGGTGAAAATCACTAAAAATAAGTATTTTACGGCGAAAACCGGTAAAAATTAAAATATACCGAAAATTACAATGAAATCGATGGCAGCAAGTTGCCAGTAATTTGCGGTAAGAGTGTTTTACGGTGCAATGAAAATAATTCAAGATCGTTCACCTTATTTGATGAATCCAAGCCAACATAGGAAAATGCTTTGTAGATAGCGGCGGGAGGCCACATTTCCCATGTTTTGGGTGGTAACTCATGCGTTCCCTCCGGTTAAAACAAAACTCATTTAACTAATAGTTAATGGAAAACAATGAATTTTTGTAACCCCCAAAGTCGGAGGTGTTGGCTTTGAAACAATGCATTTTCCTTGTACGAGTATTATAATTCAATTTGACTAAAATTTGGTTTTGACTAATGATGACCATATTTAGTGGCTTTTGGCAGGAAAGCTACCATACCACGGCGACGTGATCATTAACGTGATCTGGGGGTGGAGCCCTTTTAACTTATGGGACCGTTTTGGGAGCGCTGTTTATATTAATAAACCCTCTAGGGTGCCGGGTCCAACATGAGTACAATGAAGTCAGTACATCAAGAACGTTTGAATTGGTCAGAAATGAGACATGAGAATTGCAATGAAGAACATTACTGTGAACAAAATACATGGAACGAAAGTTTTTGACATATTAAGCAGTTACAAATGAATATTATGGAGCCTTGGATTATCAATGTTTTTATTTTATTTGTTTGTAATCCATTACAACGCATTTCTACCATTTATGTCATATCTAATATTATACACTCATGCTCATAATTATGGAATACTTTCGAGATATTTTAGAAGTTGACATTTTTCCGTGAACGGTACATCTGGGATTAATATTTGCTCACCCCTGGTGAAACAATTATAATCTAAGTATTTCAGAAATGCTGAGAATTTTGTAGCGTCCGACTCGACGCTAAAACCTGTGTTTAAAAATGGCGGTAATCAGAGTTGTTGTTGAGTCACGTGGTGGTTACGCGCGTTATTAGACTTGTTATATACTCTTCTGATGTTAATTTAATGATAATTGACATTAGATCAAAATTGATCAGTTTTTTGTGTTGTTTTTTTAATTACTTTAATTTAATACTTTTTTCATGATTTTTGGTGGATTTTTCGAAAAATAAATATATCATTGTTATTGCGCTCAAAGGTATTTTATTTTAGTCATCTCATGAAATCCAAAAATTGCTTCACATACTGCGGTTTTGTGAAATACGCACTTATCTTGAAAATTTTGGACGATATAGGAGAAAGAACTTAAGTATGAACAAAATATTCCATAATTATGAGCAGGAGTGTATAGAGTTGTTACCTTGAATCTCAACACGGAACGAGCAAGATACGTTGTTACCAGCATCATCGAAAAACGTGTAGTTGCAAAGAGTACTCTCTTCAAAAATATACGGAGATGTTAGATCCTCGGGTTCCGTTATTACGTCAAGGTTGTCATCAATTGAATCTTCCGCCACGGGAATGGTAAATTCGACTTCTACGCCCACGCCTCCTGTTTTTACCTTGGTAATTTCCCCTGGGCATGGCAATGTAAAGTAGGGACGTGAAGTGTCTGCAAAAAGGAACAATAATGATTATTATACCGTAATAATGATAATGATAATGATGATGATAATGATGATGATAATGATGATGATGATAATAATAATAATAATAATGGTGGCATTAATAACAACATAATAATAGTAATAATAACTGCGACCAACTTTAAGAAGTAGGCTAACATTGTGGATTTTCAATTTAAAAAATTGACAAACTATGATATCTGAGCTACATAGTAGTGCTTAAATGGACAAATAAAAACGTCAGAATACATAATCTTGAACAGTTATGCTGCCACTGGCAAGATATGCAGGAATAAACAATTTCCACTGCAGTGGAGTATTTAAGAGCCTAGATCTACACAAAGTAAGTCTATGGGAGGAAATGGGCATGGAGAATTCGGTTAACCTGAGTGCTCGTAGATTTTCACTTTTTAAGCAATAATCATTTTGAATTACAATTTTTTCAAAGCTTCATTTTCAGACGTCATCAAAGACGCAAATAGAACAATAATAATTCAATGTGCAGCGTAATGTTCCGTGTGTAGAGTTCAAAGCTACGGATTAGTTTTTACGGGTTCCATATTATTCGGAGATTTCAGTAATACTCATTTTTGTTCCATATAATTTGGTGGAATAGTCCGTGTGTTAACAAAATATACTAATAAAATCATACCAGAAAATAAAGACAGTGATTACCTAAACAAGTGATGGTGTTGACTGTTCGACTCCACTGACCATCCATTCCACACACAAGGGGCGAACTATAACCTTCCAGCGTAGTTTGAGGAGTGCAAACCGGAGTACATGTTGTGTTGGCGCGCACCTGGGGTAAGTTACATGAGGACGGATCCAAGATAACGTGAGGCGGCAAACTAGGTGCTGGGCAATGGATAACTGAAACAAAGAAACCCCAAAATTGTGGTTTTCACCACAAATATTAACTTACGACGTAAATTATTATCATAAACATTCATAGTGTAAAAAAAAATATTTTATACATAAACACGCTTCGAAAAAGATTCGCACTATTTGTCACAATAACAACACCAATTCAGTGCTTATCAGAACCATTCTAATGTAGAAAAGGTTTCAGTGAACACCATTTTTGGCAGCCAAAACTGTGCTGACAAAAGGTGCTCAATGGGACTTTTAGAATGGTTCTGTTATTGCGATAAAGAGTAGTTCGTTTCAGAAACAACTCCTTTTGGTCGGGACGTTGTCAGGTCGTTCGCCATTCTATAGACAATATAACGGGAACCTTTTTGGGGGGAGGGGGGCTGGAGCTTGTTGGCTTGTCGCCCGTCCTTATACGAAGGGATCTGTCGGGCACACCCACCATTTAAAAAGTTCTGACAACCCCCTGGATTTAGGGGTGGTATCATGGAAATTAGATTGCGTTGGGCGGGTGTAGGGGGCAGTCACGGTTACAAGTAAATTATTTCTTGATTACTAGAAACAAGGTAGTCGTTTACCTTCGCATATGGGTTCAACATTATTGTGCCAATAAACACGGGAGCCATCAAATTCGCAGGTTAACACACTAGATCCCACGAGACGGTAGCCATCAAGGCAGGTCACGTGACAGTCAGAGCCCCAGATGGTATCGCACGAACCCACAATGTTACCGTCGATTGGCGGTCGTAATGTAGGACACCTATGGGCTGTATGTGGTATAAGCAGTAGGTTTAAAATCACAAGTCAGCGATAGTATTCATACAGTTCCGACTTATTGCAACATTAAGAGCCCCAAATAATGTGTGTGAACATATGAATTGCTTAATAGTAAAATAATACGCAATGCATTTTAAGCTCATTATTGACAGCAAAAATTACCATGGTGTTACCATGATAACCATGGTTGTGGTTAAACCATGGTTTTACCATGTTTTTCGTAGCTTTACCTTCAAATTTTTCATCAAGCTACGGATTGAATATGATTGAAATGGCAAAACCAGAGGTTTCTTCATGATTTTTTTCAAATAACCATGCTTATCTTGTTTCACCATCAAATTTACCATCAAA
Source organism: Eucidaris tribuloides (assembly GCA_001188425.1). Taxonomy (NCBI): domain Eukaryota; kingdom Metazoa; phylum Echinodermata; class Echinoidea; order Cidaroida; family Cidaridae; genus Eucidaris; species Eucidaris tribuloides. The sequence goes on from JZLH01S0033226.1 coordinate 39,685, forward strand.
CTTTGGTTAAACCACGAGTGCCAGAGTAAAACCCATAGTTTCGTCATAGTTTTACCACAATAACCATTGTTATTATGTCTTACCATCAAATTTACTTTCAAACTACTATGGCAGAACTATATTTTACCATCAAATTTTCCGTCAAACCATGGTAAAACAATATAAAATATGGATTTTAATGGTTTTAACAGTGTCGTGGTTTTACAATCAAATTAGCAGCATAGTTACATAGCGGGTACCATGGTAATACTATAATGATTGCACCATGGTTTTCGTGGTTTAACATCAAATTTCGAATGTAACATGGCTGATCATGCTCACCTTGTTACAGCATATATTTTGCGGTTTTTATATTATAAAATCTATTTTGGACATGACAATCGACAATTCTATAAAGGAGGGGGGAGTCAAATGTACGATAATTTTGTACTTTTCAGGATATCAATATTTATCATATCAGTATATATATATATATATATATATATATATATATATTCATGTATTTATATAAGCCTAGTATTAAGTATTAAATTTTAATAAAAGTGTACGATGGTAATACCATGATATGAAATGATGGTTTTCTTACCATGGTATATTTTTATAAGTGTGAGGCCTAATAGCGGCTTTGGGGTTTCGATAACGTTTCAACGAACGGTATGGCAGTCTATGGCCAAATTCCACACATCATAATAAGTTCTTATGTTCATGATGTACCTCTGAAATAATAGTGAGCGATAGTTTAAATGGTGTTCCGCCACCTCTGCAATGTTATAGGACATTACGATAACCAATAAATCGTTCTTACTTGTCGGATTTTCATTTACTAGAATTTAATTCTTACAACATCCTTTGTCATGAGGCCGCTCCTTTATGCGACATTTTTACTTAATTCTATATGCAATAAGGTGTATTTCAGTGAAATGAATGGAGTATTTTACCTTATTACACCCAACAACTTTAACATTTTGTACAAAATATCAAATTAAATCTTTTACACACGCGTTTTCACTGGATTGGAGTGCACATCTCCGTTAATAAGACCAATCCCACGTCCACATGCCCCCTGTTTCTTCACATCTTTTTCGTACCTTCCACAGATATCTCAAAGCGGCATGATCTCTCAAGACCCTGTGCATCAACAGCCACACACTTGACGTCATAGTCGCCCTCCCCGAAGGCCCCTATCGCCCTGTCGCAAGAAACCGTGGGATCTTCGACGCCGTTGTCGATGGCAGTTACGTTCCAGGTGACGTCGACTTGACTCGCACCACGAGGAAGATGGACGATGAAGTCTCGAGGACAAGATGAGAAAACGGGTTCCTCTATATCTGCTCGAACGAACAGTAAATGAAACCGTGAATGATGTTTATTTTCCAATACTAGTATTTGGCAATTTATGAAGGTATGAATAACACAAAAACACACACACACGAACAAACGAATATACACAGATACACAGACACACACACACAAATACATATATACACACACACATACACTCTTGGGAGTGCCTTTCTCAGGCATGGGTGGTCGTACTTAAAGAAAAGGCATTATGAGCGAAGAAAAGAAAACGAGTGTGTCCTTTGTGGGAAGAGCGCTAATCGAATGTCTCCTTACTTATCAATTTTATGTTTTATTCTTTTACCTCCTCGTTTCATTTTTTCCCCACTCTGTTCGTTTTGTAGCAGGGGGATCAGCAAATATTACTGGGCTGATTGTTTGTAGAAGTTTGGTTAATTCTTCATGGCTAGCACCTAGAAGACCTTTTTACTTAATGCGTCAGGAGAATGCCTTACCTTCACATATCACTTGAGACGGATCACCTGACATCCATCGTCCAGTTTCCGAACAATATACAAATTGAATAGAAAGGAGGATATACACGAAATCCCTCTCTATTGCACGAGAATTTACAAAGGTCGCCGAACATAGGACTTGAAGTACAATAATTTGGACCTGATGAGCCACTGGGCGTTACACTGCCACCTTCTGGTGGGATGAGGGCAGGACATGACGTAGCTGCGACAATCGAGAAATAATAGTATACAACATGATATAATATGATATAATATATATATTCCTTAATTGATGATTGCGTGTATATATTTATAGATTCAAAATGGGAGACAAACAATAGTATCATAATGTTTTTCTCCCCTAAAACTTTATCGCAGCCATCATTTGTGCTCCTAACCAGACGTCGGACCACATCCAGTTCGAGTGCACCGGCTTAGTCTACCTGGGGCCCTGCTATTGACCTCACCAACCGATGTTGTGGTACCTTGAACTGGTTGCGGCAACTTCGTGATGTAGTTTAGCAAATGGTCTCACACGCAAGAAAAAGAAGAATGGAGGTGTCTCCTCAATAGAGGTTGTACATTATTTAAGTGTTTGGGGGCATTGTTACAAATGAACAATCTTCAAATTTCACAGACATTGCTTTCACAAGAAGCCTATGCACTGAAGTGACGTTTTGTTTCTGGAGGTCTTCTAAAGGGATCCTGTAACTTTAACCACAGAAATACGTCCAATAACGGGTCTGTGTCTCTGTTTCGGGGGGGAGGGCTAACTATTCCCCAGCTACTTTTAGTTAGTGATTTTAACATGTTTTGTATTACATGTTTCTTCTTCTTCTTCTCCTCCTTCTTCTTCTTCTTCTTCTTCTTCTTCTTCTTCTTCTTCTTCTTCTTTTTCTTCTTCTTCTTCTACTTTTTCGTCTTCTTTTTCCTATCCTCCTTCTAATTCTTTTTTTCCTTCCACTTCTTCTTATTGCTGTTACAATTATAGTAATAATAATAAGTAGTAGTAATAGTGGTAGTAGTAGTAGGGCCTAGTAGTAGTTGTACTACTACTACTACTACTACTACTAGTAGTAGTAGTAGTAGTAGTAATAATAATAATAATAGTAGTTGTAGTAGTAGTAGTAGTAGTAGAAGTGATCATACTAGTTGACGTATCATAATTACTATTATTATCCATTTTCATTATCAATGTTGCAGATAACACCATTTTTAGTATTATTTCTATTCGCCAGATGGCTGTCGGGGAGGGACAAGTCCCCCTCCCTCATTACGATATTACCCCTATATACTGATGATACCTTGACAGCTGAAATTGGTACTAGTCCAGGTTCCATCGGCCTGGCATCGAGGCCGGGGTTCCCCGACCATGTAATAGCCGTAAGGGCAAAAATAGATACATTCCGTTCCATACACCTCAGTGCCAGGTGGGTCATGGGTGCAGCCCATTCTGATGGTATTGCTTGGGGTTGCAAGTGCTGGGCAAGTTCTCGCTGAAAACATAATTTTGAAAGAAAAAAAAGTTTGTACATCTTACATTCGTATATATCTTACACTTTATACAGTCACGCCTAGGCTAATCACACCTAACACTGTCTTATCGACCCGCCACTCTATAGCAGCCAACCTGTCTATAGTGGCCATCAACATGATTACCACACAGAGAAATCGTATGTTAGAGGCATCGTATAACAATGTTTCCAGTAAAAAAAGATCTGAGCTACATGATACCCCAAGCTACCGGTGTCTATGATAAGGTCTAAAAATGAAGTCCTGAAGAAATGGCAGTTCAAAACGATCATTTAGTGCTTCTAAAAAGTGAAAATCATTGCATTGAGCAAACATTCCCGCTTTCCTCCACAGACTGCTGTGTAGCAGAAATTTCTATGAGATGAGAATAATTCATGTGCCGATTTTGATCTGTACATATTCTACGAGTGACAGCATAACAACCTAAAGTTTTGAGTTCTAGTGTGTTTATTTGTCCATCAAAACACTGCCAGATATGTAAGATAGCAAAGTTTGACAATTTTTTTAAAATAAGGCGTCCTCAATGTTATATAGTGTCTTTAAATTAAAAAAATTCTCTATACCAGAAATCTGTCTATATAGGCCACGTTTCTTGTTATATATATATATATATATATATATATATATATATATATATATATATATATATATGTGAGCCGCTCCGACGGTAGGAGGCAAAAGTCGCAACGGACAAAATCGCAGAAAACGACCAAAAACCAACCCATACCACTATTTTGGTGATTCTTTTTTTTTATTTTCAGTTTTTGAAAAGTTTTGATATCTATTCTATCTAATGTGTGAGTTTCAGCTTTGGATTCGAATTCTAAATACCCCAAAACAGCGATTTTCCAAACCCTTTTCGACGGGTCAAGTTGTCGTTCGAGCGAACGATCGTCCGAAACCGGGTTGCTAAGGACAGTGTCACGTGACATCAGCACGCTGCGTATTTCCAGTATACTAGCTTTTTCACAGACAGTATACTTGGTGTGTGACTGTATGTGTGAACATGTAATGCTTTACATTTTTAATCAAACAACATGAATGAAAATAAATTCGAATAAGCTCGGGAGGGGTATAGCTACTCCGTCCTAACGCTCGTATAGAATTTCTATTCATTAAACACACTCTTTTTTCCTCCTGTAATCAAACACCGAGTGTCCCATGCTTTTGACATAAAAATTGTTTGGAATTCTCTGTTTGATTTCGGAATGCTATAGGGAAATTTTAAGAACAAAAATGCGTAATCTCTCTTTCAACAATCAAGTGCCAATCACAACACAGGTTTATATAAAGTGGACGCTACCTCAGAGAGAGGTGCGAATTATTTTCGTGCCTCCCTTTTTACATTGGTTTGCATCTCAGAGTTGAGATAATTAAAGAAAGTATTGTATCTTGCTGAAACTGAAAACGGCGAGTGTTCTCTCTTTCAAGTTAGTTTGTTTGCAACTGGTAAAGTGGATAATACACAAACAACTATTAAAAAAGAAAACAATAGACCCGGATCTCGGCCAGGCAGT
>JZLH01S0033233.1:8415-16341 GCA_001188425.1 Eucidaris tribuloides
TTGCGTGGGTTAACTTGCGAAAATAAAACCACCTCGAAATATTCAGCATATACAGTAGTATGTTCATATAGTTTATGACCCACATAAGAGTGGGAACTTGGCAGTTACTGAATACTGTGGAAATCTTGTTTTAAGTTTTGTATCTGTAAGTGTGTATCTACAAAATGCATAGACCAAGTGCCTTGCAGTACTGAAGCGTGATAGTTTGTTGACGCGTATAGGCTCGTGCATGTATGAATTACAAATCAACCAACTGAAGCGCATACGTGTAAAAGCCAAATCATATTTGTAATGTGATCTCTAGAACATGTCCGGCCATTAAGTGACGACAAATGCGATCTTGGAAGGGATCGATTGTATTTCAGAATCGTTTGGAAATGAATATCACAAGTTATCACAGATTTTGTCTTCTTGACTGCCTACGTGGTCTTGTTGGTACCTACTGTGATACTGTGCCTGTTGCAAGTTTTATGCAGCTGTTTGGGTGATTGGGTGGATATAATGGATTTTGTATAATTGTATTTTGTTTTTTGTGTTTTTGTTTTTCATTGATAATGTAGTATTGTTACTGTTATTATCATCATCTTATCATCATCATCATCATCATCATCATCATCATCATCATCATCATCATCATCATCATCTTCATCGTTCATGTAATGGTATTATCGGTACTTCTGTACATACAATCATTTCCATTGTTATGAGGATTTGTGACTGTAAACTTTCAGGCAGCATTCTTCATAATTCTTGTTTATTAATTTGTTTTTTATTTTGAGGGTGTTTTTTTTTTTGGGGGGGGGGGTTCTTGTTAAGTTTTTACTACTGTTCATATAATCACCATTATCTTTTGAATTTGCGGCTGAACATGCTTTCAGGTAGCATTCTTTATAATTCTTGTCTATTCATTTTGTTGTTTATTTATAGGTTTTTTTTCTTGTTTGAGTTTTTATGTTGATGGACAGAGGATGTGTAGGTCAAAAGAGCCACAATTTAAAAAAAATAAAAATAACCTTGTAAATAGTAGTGCATTTAAGTTTCATACCACCAAAGGTGTAAGCTGAACTTTTGATTTGATAATTCATGTTAAAAAACCAAGAAGTACACACTATTTTTAAGCTGTAGTTTGTTTGTAAGATTATATATCTAGTATCTTTTATGACCCTACGTGTTGTTTACACATTAGATTGAAAGTTAGAATTTAGTGTTTGTTTAATTCTTCCATTATGTAATCATACTTTTGGGGTCAATAATCGATAAAAGAGACAGTAAAGGAACTATTAATGAAGTATGTGCTTCCTCACATGGTCAGAGTCACCACCTTCATAGCAACTCGAAAAAGAATGAAAGATGTCATGTACATGTACTAATGGAAAGGATCCACATTATGTTATGGAAGGCAACGCTCAATCGAGCAATTTTCATTTCTAATCTGTTAAACTTGCGATTACTTCTTGTATGTACATACTAGGTGACATAAACAAGGGGTATCATTAAGTACATAGTATTAGATGCCAATTGATGCATCTAAATATTACAGAAACAAAACTCCAGTTTGAGGTTTTATACTAATAAGAGCACTTCATTCTGTTTTGTATGATCCTTTTATGTAACGTTTAAGTAGTTACCCCGTTGCGGCGTTGTTCAGAAAAAGTGATAAGTTTTATCACTTTGTGTTGAAAGATACCAACAAGATCAGTTCTGCCAAAAAAAAAAAACTTATTGTCATGCGACTTTTCAGTACATTGGATATAATGGTTTACAGAGAAGGCCATCAACTTTAATTAGTAGCCTTATCCTCCTTACTACTGTCTTATGAAGATAGGAAGCGCTTTCTTCTTCGCCGGATGTGGTCTTCGTTCTCAGACCGCGTCAGAGTAACATATTTACATTTTTTGCTTGTTGGAAGTCTTTCCAAACCATGAAAACCGCTTCACGGGAAATATGAAACCGAATTACGATGCTAATGTGAATTTCACCCTACCCCTATAGGAAGGCGAAACAAATGTTAAATTTTATGTTCCAGCCCCTCTGACGTGGGTGCATCTGCATTAGATAATCTCTCCGCCTCCACTACATTTTAATTTATGTGCAGAGTTGTTGTTGTTGTTGTCTTTGTTGTTATTATTATTGTTGTTGTTGTTAAGAAATTAAAGTTCACGGTAGTCCGAAAGCAAACCCATCGACTGTTACCCGATAGACCTCTTTTTCTTTTCTTTGTGTGTATTTTGCTCTTAAAATGTATTCCTTCCATTATGAAAATCAAATGACCTTAGTTGTTTTCAAAATTTATTATCACAAAAAAATTTCCGCTCATCTTCATCGGTTTGGAAGTAACAGGTGTACTATATCTAAGCCCATGCGGAGGAAAAAAATCCTCGCACTAACCTGACTATACCTTTTAACTCAACTTACGATAAGGATCAATTTATACTAATTCCCAATTCATAGCCAACCGTCTGGTAAATAGTTTTACTGTTCACTCATTCAAACAAACAAAAACGACAGTATAACAACAATTTACTGTGGCAACCAATTTTAATTATTCAGCAACAATAACCAGATAACATAGAACAGCATTGTGTTTTATGTATTTTAAAATCAATGGCAAAAATCTGTTTCCATGTCCGTCTTGTCAGTCCAAGTGGTAGCTTAGTCATAAGAGATACACCGAATGTTTCTCATGTTAGAAGCCTGGGGTATGAAATCTTGCCGCCCGAAAGTGTAAGTAAAGTGGACAAAATAGCTCCTAAAATAATGGTTTTGCAGCTAATTTGCACCTCGTCCAAAATATACAATGTGCAGTTTGATTAAAAACCATTTTCTGAAAACCCAACAAACCGATTGCAAAACACACTGGGAATGTAGATTTATGCTTAGAATGGGTGGCATACATATACAGTGGTGTGCGATGACACAAGGCAACACATGCTCTTTGCAGATTACTTCGGCTGAAATAATTTACCTTTCACTCTAGAAACACAAAAGTTAAATCAACATCCAAAAGGGCCGAGGTGTGACCACATTTTCCAAATGTTGCATTAAACGTTTTAACCAGCTGAATCCAACTGGATAAAAGGTTAAATGCAACAATTAGAAAGTGTAGTTACTCCTCTGCCCTTTTCAATGTTGAAGTAACATTTCAGTTTTAAGAGTATTGCTTTAAAACTTTGCACGGTAATTCCCCGATTAAATTTCACCTGACCTCTTGACAGCAAACACTTACCCTGATCTGCAGAGTTTTAAAGAAATGGTAATTATTCTGAGGTAATCTGCAGAAAGCCTTGGCTCTTCAATTGAAGAGATTTGCAAGCAAAAGGCGCTGAATCCACTTTTCGTAAAAAGAAAAAAAATATTAGCATCAGTACGTTGGCCAACCACTTGTCTAGTTACAGAATAAATTTGGCACTAAATGGCAGACAAAAATCCAACATCGCGTGTTTTAGTTTGATTTTCCCATAGCCATGTGTACAAACTCCGGCAAAGAAATGCTATTTTCTCCACATTCATCAAAGTGGATTTAGCGCCTTTTGCTTGCAAGTTCTTCAATTATGCTTGCAAGCTCTTCAATTATGCTTGCACGGTTACAACCCGATATACCGACTGTATAGCGGCCATGATTTGTGGTTCTAAATATCTGACTGAACAAAGAGAGGGAGAACTAGGTGTTCTAACTACAAATAAACGTATTACACCTAACTTATGCTTTCAAATCTAGATTCGTGATTTTGCCTAGCAGATATGCCCTCCATTGGTAAAATTCAAATCTTCGGGTCTACCGCAACCTCAGTCAACAGGAATTCCGGCTTTTCTTGTACACCACTGAAGTTTCAAATATATTTCACCATGCACACCCGTAAAACTAAACGAATAAACAATAAAGCAAACACATCACATATCAACAGGATCTATTCTCTTGCACTTACAGTATGGTTCTTATATTCGCGTTAGCTTCAGTTTGGTTGGACTGACACAGGACATGGTGATAGAAGGTTCACCATTTAGACGTTTAAACTATTTGGGATTGTTCATAACCGTGTTTTTGTTCTGAAAACCATTTCCAGGTCATACGTTAGGCTATATACATTTACAAAATAGGCATATATTTGAACATTATTTGAGCTTTTTTACGTGAAACTGCATGCAAAATTACGTGTAAACGTCATTCATAAAGAAAGTCACTGCATCCAAATTGTATAAGTAGAATAAGTGATACATGCAGCTATAATGAAAAATATAAATGTCAGTGTATAGTTTCACCTGTATACAGACACAGTTGTGCAGTCCTATTTCCAATCAATCCCATGTGTTGGGGTTGTTTTCACTTTGAATTAATTCCAGCGATAATGATTTACTTGTGAAAGGTTTTGTTTTTCCCGGATGCACAAATTGGAAACCATTATCTGTCACCTGCAGAAAAGCAAATGGGAAAACAAGAGAAGCGTTATGATTAGATTAATTTCAGTCCTTTTTTAATCATCTTTGGAAACTTAGTGTTCAATCTCACTACTTATTGGTGTAACAATTCCTTACTGTATGTACGACTGATGAAAAATTTGTTTGATTGACTTTGGCTGAAAACAAAAATCGTTCCCCATTGGAAAAAAAACATACGGTACACTAAGGCTACATAAGATTATTTCTATAAGGCCCTGGTCACACTAGCAGTTGCGACTACCTGCGATTGAGTTACGACGAGTTATCGCAGGTAATCGCCAGTAGTTGCAGTTAGAACGTGCGATTTATCGTACGACAACCATGAAAATCACTTGTGATCGCAGGTGATGGTACGATCAAAAATAGGTTTTCAAACTGGTTTGAAAACCTGGCTACGATCAAATTGATCGCAAAGAGGTGGCAAGCAATCGCCAGTGATCGTGCGTGCATCGTGCAATCACCGTACGATAATCGTGCCACTATTCGCACTTCCAAGAGGGAATTTGCATAGATACGAGAAGTGGTAAACTGATCGCGGGTAGACGCACGTCAAATGGTAGCTCATCGTACGATAGTATGATCCTGACTTGCGAATACCTGGAATGTGATTAATGCATTTTTTCTGTTGATATTTGTTGTTGCTGTTTAATAAAGTGAATGTCATTCTCAGGATCAAGTCCGGAATGAACTTCAACATCATCTTGTGCATCTTCGACGGAGGCTTCTTCTATTTCCTACGCTACAGGCTTCACCCTCTTCCTGAGCTTTCTTGGAGGCATGTCTGAATTATACTGTACATGTAATGTACGAGTACATGTGGTCTCTACGAACATTAGTGGTGCATGTCAGAAGTGAACACTGATTTATATAGCAACGTGAATAATGAACGTAAAATAAATATTTTCCTTTGTTGACGTTGTTAAAAAGCATTCCATTCACACTTTCTTTTCACAAACGCATAATTTTGCATATCGAAATGCCAACCGTAGCATCGTTTGAAACCAGTGAACGCACGACGTTCGTACGATGAGCAGAAGTAATCGCACATTTGCCCACCACTTTCCGCAGGTGATAGCACGACTGGCTGCGACTTGTCTTAGGTGAACGTGCAACTAGTGGTACGATTAGTGGTTGGTAGCCTATTCGTGCGATTACCTACGACAAGTGGCAAACAGGTCGTACAAGTGTGACCATACAGCACAAATCGTGCGAGTTACTTGCGACCTGGCTGCGGAGGCCCTTGTCGTACATTCATTTCGCGATTCAGCGGCTAGTCCCGACTGCTCACTCTCAGGCCCCTCAATCGCACACGCCGCACCCCCCCACCGCGGATACTTTACCCCATCTCCGTACCCCACCCACCCCAGCACCCGTCCGATCAGTTGAGGGGGCTTAGTCTTGAATAAATAGCGCGTACTTTGTCCATTTTATTTCTACGGACCAGTTCAGGAAAGAAGGGAAGCATTACTATTTGGCTCCCTCAGCAGATTCCTGTGCATGATGTGTACAATGCAGACACTTTTTACTGTCTCTTCATCGTGGCCGCTTTGTTACTGTAAAATCAATATGTGTGGGTGTGTGGAATTTGAAGGCTTTTCAAGCTCCTTATTTTTTTTAAGTGAAAACATTGCAACTGAAAAATGAAATTATCGAAATGAAGTGGCAATCCGTGGAATCGTGTGCCGATTAGATCTCCTGAAATTTGGGGTAAAAAAAGTGAAGCCATAAATGGCTTCCGGGGGGGGGGGGTCGGCTCTCCACACGGCCTGTCCTCCCACCCGTGTCGCAACAACTCTCAGAAATCACCCTATAAACGGCGTTAACCTATATAACCAAGATTTGCAACCGCTAAATGGCGTAACACATCAAAAAGCTAAACCCTAAGTGGCGTGACCTGCCCAGGAATCCCACTGATTTGATACCCTAAGCTGGCGTAAACATGTGAAATCAATACTGTTGGTACCGCCAAACCCGTACCACCCAAAGTCCTTCTGGCATCTAAAACATTACTGTATATTGCGCACACGAAGAGTTCACTTAACGAATTCATAAATAATTCTCCACTCATCTCCACCATGCGCGTTCCCCTCACCTGTCTGGCGCCAGATCTCTATCCAGACACAAACCACATCTCGCACCCCCTCCACCCACACTGCGCGTGATCTATATAACCAATTAAGTAACTCCCTAACACATGGGCGTCGACATGTGAGAAAGGTACCGCTAACCCCCATTCGCCGACGCACGCGCGCGCAAACGCTCCCTTCCTCTCTCAACAAGACGTCGCCACGCCACCGCGCGCGCAGCCGTCGAAACCGCACCCTTCTACGCCACGCCTCTCCTTCCTCTCTCTCGCCACGCCGCCGCGCTGCCCGCCTCCCCGCCGTATGGAGAGCGACCACCCCCCCCCCCGGGTAATGGCTATACATTCACATCAAACATGCGTATAGACATATGTCTTTAAAAGGTTTAATGTTCGGATCAGAACAACTTTCTGTCTTGATTGTTTCACGGAGATAGCTATGTACAGTATCGCCATGATTATTTGTATGACTTCCACTGTATATGGAATGGCTGTATCCTTCCATAACATAATATATTAAAACGAAAAGGTCTATGATACAACATAGAGATGTACAGCATACAGGACTCATAGTTCATGTAACTGAGAATAGTTTTAATCTCACCACTTGAAAGCAAACATCCTAGCCATTGTAGCCCTGTTGCTGGTAATAACCACCTCGACCGTGGGCCCCACCGTTCGTGTACCCACCTCCTCCCCCAGCTCCTGCCGCTCCGTAACCTCCACCAACCGGCGCGTTCCTAGTATCGATTTGATTGAGGACGTCGTCTCTGACGGCTGCCTCCGCGTCTCTTTCTTCCTCTTCCTCCTCCTCCTGCATGGCGCTCAGGACTTCGCCTCGTACTTCCGGGTCGCCGATATTCGCCAGAAGGTTGGAGTGATGTCGGAGATGACGTAACAGCAGTCCCAGGTCATAAGGGTCGTTAATGTCTACCGGTAGATCGATCTTGGTCGCTCCCAATACGGCTTTCATCTTTTCCAGAACTGGAGGAACAAATGAATATACAGCAGAAAAAAAATCCCTCTCATATACCACGGAATAATTAGATAGTCTACTCAATTTTGTAATTCCTGTGAAAATTTGACTGGTCTTGCTTTAGTGGTGTTGAATACACAGGCTCTTATTTAACAGCAAGGCTTTCTAGCCAGGGTTGGCCGGTAAACACCGGGTGGTAAATACCAGGTGGTAAATACCGGTATTTACCGGTAAATACCGCCTTGCTATTTTTAACAAAAACGGGAAACACTGGGAAATACTGGGAAATTCTATTAAAAAGTTATTTCTTGAAGGATAATAACCATAACTCAAAAATGTAGAGATTGTTGTTCAGTAAGTGTGATTTAACACAAAATACGACAAAAAACTAACTTAACTGATGGTGGGAAACTAGCGACTCATTTTGATT
>JZLH01S0033241.1:0-11656 GCA_001188425.1 Eucidaris tribuloides
CTGATTAGGGTTAAGCCATATTGAATAGGAATTTAGTAAATTCTTCACTCAAATCTGATATGGCTAGATTGTATTTTGGGGGTCTGCTAAAAAAAAGAAAAAAAAATTGCGACCCTGATTTTTCGCACTTTACGGTCGGTCGCTTAAGGGCAACATAACAATTTGTTTTTAGGCCTTATAACCAACATGGTTATAAGGACATTCCTGTAACAACAAAATAGAAATTTAGGTCCCAAAATTATTATCTATACATCTTTTTATACTTTCACTTTTTGGTTTTAACAAAATTTGGATAGAATGAAAGAAAACTGCCGGTCACAAAGACTTCGTTAATATGGGAGTCGCCTGTAATTTTTTTGAAAGGGAATGTTTTGTGTTGCCAAAAAAATGTACAGAATGTCATTAGAATGTACTGTTAATTGTAGTGACTTACCGATTAAAGACATTATGTTCATGCATTACTCTGTAAGCTTGAAACCTAAAGTTTGTTTGTATCGTTCCTTGGTTGTTAACGTGGGCGATTATTGGAGTGATGTATAAGGAGATGAATGCAATTACTGGTTAAAGGATAAATGTTCCCCAACATTACACATGGATTTAGGACATTTATAGAAATTCAAGATTGCAAGTTTGTGCAAATTCGGGTTAAACGGGTGGGGGGGGGGGTGATAGTTGATTTTTCTTGGAAGTCTCATCATAAAAGCCCTTCAAGAGAGATGACTTTGAATACCATAAACGTGGAATATTTCGCGGTGTGGAAATTTTCACACATTTTGTGCTTGCCGATGCTAGTGCAAATATAAAATCATGCGAATGTTCTTTTTTCTTATGCTTCACGCTACTGAGGTAGTGTTGTGCCTCGTGTGGTTGCTTGACGCACTTCACCTGTCCGTAAAATTAAAAACATGAAAAACTTCACCAAACTCTGCCAGCGCCAAAAATTAATTGCACGAAAATATCCACTTTTACAATAAATCTATGCTGCCCTCTGTAAATGGCAATTCTGTTTTAATCTTTGATGTCACATCAGAACCACTGTCTATTGACTTTGAATACAAATTTTCATAAAAATGTCACTTTCTGGGCCAGCAACAAAGCAATTGACCGAGCACCTTGTGAAATACATGTAGATTCACTTTATCCCCATATACATGGACAAGAGCCCCAGGGGGCACGTCGCTCACCTGAGGTCTCGCAAACTCTCTATAGGGCCCATAGAGAAAACATCAATTACACATAGTTTTGACCCTTGAAGTCTGATATCTAAGCACCAATGGAGCAACATAAACCGGTTAAAAATCTTTGCATCCCCTTGCCATATTCACGTACACTTAACTGATTTTGCTATGTAAAGTTAAATCCTAACTTCCATTGAAAAAAAACAAGGTGGTTCGCGAACCTTGAGTCTCGCCTGATTTCACAATCAATAAAACATGAATAGACCTTTTGACCACTAGATGACCTTTGATGTAACCTTTGCAAGTACCATATGTGACAATTCCCAATGATCATTTACTCCAAATTTAAACAAAATTGATGCAAAAAAAGAAATGAGCGAAAGTCAAACAAGAACTTTAACATTTTCAGAACTCATATCATTTGGCCTTTTGACCCTTAGATGACCTTTGACCTCATCCTCATCAACACATATGTGGTATTACGCAAGGATCATTTGTACCAAGTTTGAACACAATTGATGCAGAAACAAAGAAATTAGAGCAAGTTAAACAAAAAAATTTACAAACTACAGGTAGAGCAATTCGGCTGCACACAGCCGAATAAGTACTGCCTCCGCACCCTCCGGTCAATTCCCAAACTTTGAACAGTACAGGGCTCGATAACCCTTTGACTGTTCAACTCTGAATTCATTTATGCCCCATAATACATACTTCACCCAAATTACATCAATATACCGAGTAAGCTGTTAACACAAGTTATCGCAGGTAACTGAGGCCGAATCAGACATATTTAGGCCGGTGACCTTTGACCTTTTGACCTTTGAACCAAAATCTAATCAGTTCATTGGTGGCTCATAATAACATACTTCACCACAGTAAATGAAATTCAACGCGCCGTCTCAGTTATCGGCGGCTAACTGGGAGGCCCAAATCAGACGTTTTAAGGCGCGGTTACCTGGACTTGACTTTCAGCTCAAAATCTAATGAGTCTCATTGTGCGCTCATAGTACATAGTTGGTCCTAGTTACATCAAAATATCCGACCAGCCGCTCTTCAATATTCGCGGTAATGAGCCGGAATCAGACATTTTTTAGGCCCGGTGGACTTTGACCTTTTGACCTATGAACTACAAAAATTCATTCAGTTCATGGTCGGTCATAATACATACTTCACCCACTTAGATGTAAATTCAACGGCCATTCTCAGTATCCGGTAACGAGCCAAATCAGACATGATTTTAGGCCACTGGTGACGCTTTGACTTTTGACCTTCAGCCTCCAAAATCTAATCAGTTCATTGTGCCTCATAATACATACTTCACCCAAGTTACATGACAATCCGACAAGCGCTCTCAAGTATCTAGGTAACGAGCCCGAATCGAAGCATTTAAGCCCTGGTGACTCTTGCCTTTGACCTTTCAGCTCAAAGATCTAATGAGTCTAAGTGGCTCTAGTACACTACTTGGTCCTAGTTACATCATCAAATCCGACCAGCCGCTCTCAAGTTATGCGGGTAGATGTACGACTGAATCAGACATATTTAGCCCGGTGACTTTGACCTTTGACTTTGACGTCAAATCTAATCAGTCATTGGTGTCCATAATACATACTGTCACCCAGTTAATGAGACATCCGACTAGCACTTCAAGATTATCGCCAGGTAACGAGAACCGAATCAGACATATTAAGGCCCGGGCTTTGACCTTTGACCTTCAGCTCCAAATCTAATCAGTTCATTGTGGTATAATACATACTTTCAACCCAGTTAGCATGACAATCCGACTCAGCCGCTCTCCAAGTTTCGCGGTAACGCAAGCACCTAAATCGACATATTTATAGGCTTCGGTGAGCCTTTGACCTGTTGACCTTTCAGCTTCCAAAATCTAATCAGTTCATGTGGTGGCTCACTATACATACTTGGTCCTGTTACCATCCAAAATCCAACTGGGAGTTCTCAAGTTACCACGAGTAACGAGTCCGGTACTCGAGCAACGGAGCACGGACGGCCAAGGACGCAGCGACGGACAACCCGAAAACATAATGCGGCTCCGGCAACTTCGTTGCGGAGGCATAAAAATAGGCACAGTGCCCTCATACCTCATTTGACCTTTTGACCCCTAGATGACCTTTGACCTCACCATCCTCATCAACAGGCATGTGGTATTACACAAGGATCATTTGTACCAAGTTTGAACACAATTGATGCAGAAACAAAGAAATTAGAGCAAGTTAAACAAAAACTTTAACATTTTCGTAACAGACCAACAGACTAACAGACTAACAGACCAACAAACTAACAGGAAAAGTGATTACTAGGTCTCTGCCGAACTTCATTCAGGCGAGAAAAAAAAAACAAGGTGATGGCCAAAATGTGTTTCACCCTTTCATGTTAACATTTGATCTTATTTGACCTTTGACCTACTATTTGACCTTTGACCTCAATTATAAATTTGAGGTCCCTATACATGTATATGTAGGGCATCAGCCATTCAAGTTAGTTACAAATGGGCCGATATCAACCCCAACTAAAAAAATGCAGGTATATTATCATTTGACCTCAATTGACCTTATGCGACTTTTGACTCCAAATAACATTGAAATCCCTGTTACGCATTTACCATCCAAGTTTGGTTACAAATGGGCTTGTGGTTACAAAGTTACCTAGTTTTGGTCCTATGGGCCCTGCCCCCTGGGTTCCAAGGGGGCCATGTGTACCATTTAAGGAACCCTCCCCCAAGGATCATTCCCATTAAGTTTGGTCTAAATCCATTGATGTGCTTTAAAAAAATGATGATGTAAATGTGAATTATTCTTATGGGGCCCTCCCCGCCACCCAACCTGTTGCCCCCCCTCAGGGGCAAAACGGGGCCACCCTGGGCATTGTTATGAGGAACAATGATTCTTCAAATATAGAGGTATCTACACACACAGTAACTTAG
This sequence comes from Eucidaris tribuloides, assembly GCA_001188425.1. Taxonomy (NCBI): domain Eukaryota; kingdom Metazoa; phylum Echinodermata; class Echinoidea; order Cidaroida; family Cidaridae; genus Eucidaris; species Eucidaris tribuloides. Next base: position 4,117 of record JZLH01S0033241.1, read on the forward strand.
CTAAACTATTTCTGGATCTGGAGAAGATGTTTGAAAATTACCTATTTTTGGTCCTTTAGGGCCCTGTCCCTGGGCTCCCAGGGGGGGGGGGGCAAGGTGTAGTATTTGAGGACCCTTGAATCCCCACCCCCCAAGGATCATTCCTACCAAGTTTGGGCTAAATCCAATCATGCATTTTGAAGAAGATGAAAATGTGTAAAATTTTACACACGACACTGGACGCACACTGTACGATGAACGACTGCAAAAGGCGATAACAATACCTCACTTGAGCCTTCAGCTCAGGTGAGCCAAAAATATGTAGGATAAGTTTTCATGAAAAACTGTAATTTGAGAAATTCATTAAGAGGGTCAATGGAGAGTAGTTCCAGTATGACATCAGACTTTAACAGAATTACCATCAACAAAGGGTGCCATACAGATTTTTCGATTTTTTTAAAAGTCATCTCTTGATAGGCTAGTCGTACCACACACTGACAATGGAAACAAAAATTTTTACAGAATTGATCTGTTTCAAATACCTTTATTGCTTCCAAGGACAATTGTTTCCACAATAAATTATATTCATAAGTAATGACAATTTGATTGCATATTACAGACATTTACAATACATTCACAGCTGCAAGAATGCACCAATACTTGCAAAATGATCTGGAGTTCAAATATAATCATAGTTTTAATACTGTACTGGCTAAATTGTTTCAAGACACCAAGGGAGCATTAATGCAAACAATTATGTGACAGTCTCGCATTCACTAATTTGAAATTAGACATATGTACAACTCAAATTTCAGGAAAATTTGCTGAAATCTTCCAAGTGCTTGAAGAATACCTTGGCGTTTTGTCCTCAATGCATCACAAGCTTATAAGCTCTCAATGTATTGCATGATTCATACAATGCACTTTCATTATAAGAACACTGATATTAAAATCTCTGGTACTATATTTCGAATTTCCCTTGTATTTTATTGTTTTTGCAACCCTGATATAAAGAAATTTCATTATAAAGAACAAATTTCATGGGTCGGAAGGCCTTCTTTATAACAAGAGTGCACTGTTACAGGCCTACAACCTTTCAACCTTGAAGAGCAGTTGTAGACTTGTTGCAGACAGTGTAACACAGGCAACACTGGCATATCATAGTTGTCAAAAACATTTACAGGGATACCATATCATTTGGCAAGCAATTTGGGGGCCATCAAATCGTCGGGACACCTTTACAATTTCCACAATCATCTTGTGAGCATCCTGTCATCCAGGCGAGTTCCTGTTGCTCTTTACACCATTGGGGGCAACAGGCTTATACAGAAATCCTCCATAACAGACTAAGATATGACACACATTCACAGACGCCCAGAAATGTAATACACGTTTTATTAAAATCACCATGGGGTATAGCGCTAAGGTTACTTTTCCTACAAATACCTGTATACCAAAATATACTCTTTGACTAGTATAAACAAAGAAAATAAATATGCTATATAGACCCTTTTCAAGAAATCAGAAGTTTATAGATCTATATTCCCTGAATGGTCCAGTAATTGAAAATTGTGCCATCTCTCATTTAGTAATAATGGTGTATACCATCATACCAAAAGGTTGTTTGTACACTGTCAACACTAGTGTTGTTTTAATGACAAAGAGACCCCTTTGTTTTTCGTGATGTTTCTGTTAAAAAGCTGTAAAAAAGTTATGCTTTTGGGGTGGATTTACGGCCTTGCATTTTTATCTTGATTAAGCTGCAATTAAGGCATGGCAAAGGAGTGGTTAAATAGTAGAATTTGCTCAGGTATTGATCACGATCTTTGAATGATTAAGTAGTGTAAAAGTTGTGGTTTTCTAGCCTGACAAAATAGGGGGATTTAAGACCTCGCATCTTTGGCTATTTATCTCAGAAAAGTTTTCCTAAGAAAGTTCGGGAAAAGGAGTGTTGTTGTTTCTACTTTTATCTCCCAAGATATTCCAAACAGTGTTATCAACAATATCCCAACAAATTCCTATCATATTCATTATGCAAAATTCAGTGACACAGAGAGATAATACAATAGAAGTGTGATTTCACTCCAACCCCACTCTAAATACATAAGAATTGTATAGATTTTCTTCAGAAAAACAAGGCCATTTGTTGTAAAAGAAAATTTTCTTAAACAAGTTTATTAAACTAAACTAAAATATCAAGCATTTGTTCTAAGTGATCATTGATTTGATAACACAGAAATGAACAGCAAATATCTTCGGCATTGTAATTTCGCTCTGCAAACCTTCCATTCATTAGAAAGTTTCTGAAAGTTTTTCTTTTTTTTGAATGTGGGAGCCAGGTGGTCAGTAAACTCCAGTGGATATGAATGGATGAATGGGTCTGAATGTAGCTAGGCATCAGATGCTTGCTGCGTCAGTGCAGTGATGCGTGCTAACAGGAGTTTGATGTTGGGTTTGTTCTCTTGAATCCTGGCCGTGAGGTGAGTGATTTCCTCTCGAACCTGAAGCCAGAACAAAGAAATCAAAAAATAACAAGTAAAATTTAGTTCATCCTTTCACATTCAGCTTGGGAAATTAATCTACAATTTAACCCGTTTACTACGGAAACCGGATGAGCCCTGTGTTAACTGTATGGAATTTTCAGAATCTCAGAGGCAACAGGTTAACTACTATTATACTCTCAGGTAGTTTATTCATAATTTGATATAGAAAGTACAAGGTTGCTTTTTTAAAGTGTCTTTTTTTTTCAAATTTTATTTTATTTGAATCACAAATTAAATGTTACAATTTTTTTTTACGCACAAAATATTATTTTGGTATTTTTTTATCAATACAGATACAGCCAACAAACATAAAGTAAACATAAATGAAACTATAAAACAAATACACTCAGTACAAGATACCATTGAACCTAACTGTAAGAGAAGCCCATTTTTATCTCACTAGTATATACCCTTAACACTTATAACTCAAACTATTCCTAAAATTGTATTCCCGAGTATGTGTGCCCACTAGTGAAACTTACTTACTTACTGGTGAAAAGAAATTCAGTGTGTCCCAGAAAAAGGAAACTGCGTTTGATGAAGATATATATTAATAACAAATATGACAAAAAATTCCTACACAGTTGGAAAGCATATTTTCTCTTCTTTAAATTAATTCCAGTCATGCATGACTGAGCAAAGACAATCAGAAAGGACACAGGTGTAAAATTGTTTGCACGAGCAAATTTAAAATTCAAATTGTCATGCCTGAATGTATTCAGAATATTTTCGCTGTTGAAGGACATCATTAAAAAGCCTGTTTCATCTTCTTCATATGATACCACATTGTGAAAAGTGGGCCATGCATGAGTGAAAAAAAAGATAATTTGAAAAGATGCTTGTTTTCAGAAATGTTCCAAACTGCATTCATTAACCTTACTTTCTGGATTTTGCAGCCAGCATCCAAGAAATTACCTCGCCTTTTGTTCAGCTTGCCTCCAAATGCTCAAAATGTATTCATTTTAAAGATCACGCTAAAACAGGCATATTTTAATTATACTTGTTCTCCGGCATACGTTATTCATTTTTAACGCATAAGGTGTCAAATGAAAAAAGAAATAATGAATATTTATGTCATGTTTTATTTCTTAAAAATAATAACATTTACTACCATGAAAATGCACTGAAAGGTGGAATTTGTGCGTGGAAATGAAATTTTGGTAGTATCAATATCCATTGTTTTAATTCAATCATGTGTGAGCATTGAATAATTTTTTGTTTATCAAATGAAAGAAGAGAAAAACAACTTTACAAACATACCTAATTCATCTAAGAAATTGTTCATTATGATAGAATATCTTTGCCATGAAATCCGGTTTCCTTTTTTCTGGGACACACAGTATAATAAGCTCATTCAGTGGCAAAATGTGATTCTTATGTATCTGTATCTAGTTAACCATTGCAAGGCTGTCACTCAGCATAGCCTGGTAGCAGTGGCACTACCTGAAATTTTCAAAATATAAGAAATTAGGGGTTTTCTGCACTGTTATTAATGAAATTTAATTTTTTTAATTGTTGCCAAACTGAGAGTTTTCCCCCTCCCTCAGATTTTACTGCCCCTGGGCTACAGGAGATTGTCACCTTTTTTTCTGAGACCTCGAAGATATAAAGATCAAGCATTTTATCCTTTACATGGAGAGCAAAGCACATTTTGTTCAACTATTCCTCACCTGTTTCAACTCGTCACCAATCAGTAACGCGGCACTGTCGTCCACTTCTGATGGTCGACCCAACTCCTTCAGCCACCCTTGGAGTTCTGCCTCTTGACTACGAAGATTCCTATGCAGAAAATAAATCAACAACAATGATAATGCTTTGCATTCTAAGTTTATTTCTGTTTTTTGATACAACAAAATAGCAATGTGTCTTCCTTCAGTCATGAAGTTGAGGGAGCAGTTTTAATACTTGATTCAGAGAAAATAGACATCAAACTCTTTTGAAAATGTCCCAACATGCAAAATTTGACAAAATCCATTTAATACATATTCCTTATCTGAAACATTTCATTCAAGTCTCATACACTTTGACTTAACACACAAATGAAAACAATACCTTTTTTTTTGACACACTAAGTAAAAATGTAAGATTTCTCATTAAAGGCAAGGTCCACCCTGACGTCAAGTTGGTTTTAATCAAAGCAGAACAATGAGAAACACACATTAATGAAAGTTTGATGAAAATCCACCAAAGAATAGTTACAAAGTACTCACAGTTTACATTATATAGGGGGGCATCATAGCCCCCCCCCCCCCTCCCCCCGACTAAAGTAAACCAAAACAGGCAAAAGTTTCTGATAACCAAGAACTTAGATTTCTTCTTTCTTACTTTAGTTTGGATTTCATGTTCTGGTAACCTTGCAGTGTCTCCTTTAGTCTCTGGATCTCTTCATACACACCATCGCCAACGAGATCATTCCTATCATCTTCCACGTCAGACTTGCCCTGCCATTCGGCATCTTGACGAGTTGTAGTCCCCAACCTGTCCAGACCAGAGGACTTTGTGATGTGTGGCTTGTCTCCTCTCTTGGCAGGGTGGTGGGTTCCTGTAACATCTGTTACCATTGATTCTGATTCAATTACGTTCCGGCCACCTAAATGGGGCGATAATTCAATGTGTTGATTATAGACCTGTTTGGTTTCAAGAATGTGATATTGGCCCTGTGCACCATAGTTGATTCGGGGGGGGGGAGGGTTCTAGATTACAACAAAAGATGTTCAATAACCCAGGTTTAGAGTTGTTCCTGCACTAAATAAATGCATTAATGAAAATACTCATTAGTTTGAATCTTGGAAGGCCTCCAAGCTATGGAGGACAAATCAATGTCTCATTCTTAAAACAGCACAGGTCTGTACAGCCTGCCAAATAAATGTCCTTTTCAGAAACCACAAAATGATTTCCAAAGTCAAGTACTGTCTTCTATTTAGAGTTCAGAAATGGAAATCCCAGTAGTGTCCATTTGAGGAAAGCCCAATTTGACAAGATCCTGACAAAACATCACCAGTCTCACTTTACTGGTTTTGAACAAACACAGTTTTATGTAAGATTAGTGCTTTTTGCATAATATATAATTATGTAAAGTTGATTTCATTTCCCATTTTATTTGAATGAAACCTACTTCTTCTATCAAATAATCATACCTTGCTTCTGATGAGAAGAAAAATCGGGTACTCTTGATATAAACGCTGATGGAGGCAGGAGTACAGGTGCTTTGGTCGTCGTTGCTGGATGTAAAACTGGAGTGGGGCGCCCCCTATAATCCTCCGTTTCATTTATGTGTTTCTGCGGACCTAGCAGAGTTGCACTATCTACATCTTTGAGTTCTCTCTCTGATAAAAGTGTGGGTTCAGAAGATTTATGACTGCCATGCTGTCCCTCACGCTGTGATGATGAAGTCCCACCTCCAGACTGCAGTGCAGTGATCCGTTCATAGTGCTGTGTGACTGGTACTGGCTGATACTTGTTGTCGGGTTGAACTAATGATGTTTCAGGGGGATGTTCACGTGTGGAGACTGGGAGGGGTGGTTCATCCAATTCATCTGGTGAATGTGAAGGTATATTCCTGTAGAACAGAAGAATGCAAAGAATGAATTCAAGCATTTAGATAATGGCAATTTTTTTTCAATAACAGGTAGTACACAGCATGTACTTTTATTTGTTAAGTACAAAGTGGTAGTAATCTCCCTTTGATATAAAACTGTTATAGGGAGTTTTTGTACCACATGTGTTACACAGATTGTGTTAAAATGTATGCTCATACTTTACACCAGTGTTTTAAATGATGGACTGATTCAAAGTCAAAAGACGTTAAAAAAAAAGGTTAAGTGGCTAACCACTGCAATTGAGATTTGAAGCATACATTCTTCTAAAAGATCCCATAATGTTATCCGCTCAGCTATCAAGTCCTTCCCACTCTAACGAGTGAAATGAGCTATGATTTTATTTCAGTTATCAATTTCCATTTATTTCCACTAATTAAAAACAAACAAAACAATACATTACATCGCTATTAATAACAAATATAGTGAGGAATCGCAGAAGCATTCAACATTCCAACATCTTTGCAATATTATTACGGAATTGATGAACACGGTAATTCCAAGAAAATTTTTCATCTACACATTCTCCTAAAAATGTGGTATATAAAAATCTATTCATTGGTTTATTCCTTTCATATAAATTCATATGTTATATAATGTGTGCCAAAAATCATATGATTTTTTTTTTTGTCATTATTGACACTCAATTTACTTGCATTTACTTCTGCCGGGAACAAATGCTAGGGCCCATCTGCAAGACAACTGATGAAATAGTTTATCACTTTGGCTTGCCATACTCACACTTCAGGCTCGTCTGATGATGTTGGGACCGTGACATCTTCGGTATCACTGGGTTGCGTCCACAAGCCTGCCCTCTGGAGAGAATCTCGGAGGAAGTCTGGTCTTCTGGGTTGTGGCCGGACCTTTCCCGTCACAGGCCTGATTAACAGAAAAGAAAGAATGTGACAGGACACTTTAAAGGTACACTGTCCAGGCAGAATAAGAAAGTGCCCTCTTTAGATGCACATGATAGAAATGGAGCACCAATACTTGACATAATGCAATATTATATGTCTTTGCGGAATAAGAGTAACTGATTTGCTAAACACTATCACAGGATGGAAACACAATTCAGTATGTCCCCACTAAGGCTGAGTCGGTTCGGAACAGAATCCGGATCCCGACCGGCACTATCGGAATCCGGAACAGATTTTTCCAAACTGGTATTCCGATAAAAAACAATGTTACACAAATGAAATAAAATGTTGAAAAAAATTATTAACGTATTACTGTTTGGGTAACAAATATATCTTAACATCATGCCAAGAAAGTCATGGTTAGCACAATCACTTACGCTACATCATTCATACATGTCACTGAAGTTACACTGATTTGCTCACCTGAAAATAGTGGTTCTATAACCTGCTTGTCATTATATTTTCGTGAAATATTTTTTCTGCAAATTATCTTCGAAAATAAAGT
>JZLH01S0033241.1:31701-54853 GCA_001188425.1 Eucidaris tribuloides
TTTGAAATGTTAAAATGAATATTTTCACCAAAAATTAGCATTCTACTAGCTGTTGTAAGTGAGATATAGGTGAAAACATAATTTCATACACTTATTTGCATAATTAATTACTTAAAAGATATAAAAAATCAATTTTTTGAAAATTTTACTATACAGTCTTGTAGTTTACACCCGGCTCTATGCACATGCAAATTTTTGCGGCGATCGCGCGATCTGCGGTCGAGATCTAAAGGGGGGTCAAACTTGACCCCCCCCCCCAGTAAAAACCTGGTCTGAAATAGCCCAGTTAAAATAGGGTTAATGATATATTGCCACTTCAGCTATACACAGAGCTGAAAAGGGTGGTTCTAAACCTCATAAACTTTGTGGCCAAGCATTCCTGAAGCCCCAATTCAAGTTTAATGTATAAATAAATAATAATACAACATGGTTTGATTCTTCTGAAGACATTAAGTTTTGGTTTCCGACAGGCAAGTGAATGAAAAAATCCATAACAGGGTGATGGTGAATCCAATTTTCCCAAATGTGGCATAAAAACTGTGTAAGACTCTAAAGAAAATAGCTATTTACTGTAACTGCACAGCCAGAACTTCATCCACTGCATAATGGTTACAAAATTTCAAACCATGGTTTTCCCCACCCCCAAACCAGACTATTGGGGGTTAAATTATAATGGTTGCTAGCAAACATACACCTGTGTTCTTATTGCTAAATTATATTCCACATACTAAGAATCTAGCTGTAAGATTGGTCAAGAGTTCATCACATGATAAAGCACAGTTTTGCCTATCAACCACGAGGGAAAGGAAACTTTTGTTGCACTCAATGGTGATTACTTTTTGGATGATCTCATCAGTCCATACAGTCCCAAAACATTATTAATATTTTTTAGTATGTGCAAAATGAAAGTGTGTTGCACCCTATAGATATTACTTTTGGGATAGTGATTTTCCATCGCTAACCAAAACTATACTCTGTAGAGAAGTAAACATTACTTTGTTTTCTCATAGATAAGAAAATATCCCTTTCTTTCCACAAAGTCTACAGTTAAATGGATTCAAATGTGGAATGTAAAGCGATAATTACCTTTTGGTTTTAGGCAATGAGACAAATTATTACTTCCATGGCGATCTGAATGTATATGCTTTCTTTCCTCACCTTCGCTTTGGAAAGATAGCTACATCCAGATCACCTTAAAACTGATAGTTTGCCCAATCACCTTCAAAAATCTTGATTACTTGCTTACTATCCAATATTCTCTGACAGTCTCCATATTGCTGTATTCTTACCATTCTCTCCATCATACGGACGTCCTGACTGGTTTGGTAGCTGTGCCACCACCGGTAGAAATACTGGCCAAGGATCCCCTCCCTAAACATCATGACACAGTGAAACAAGTGAATTAGTAAAACATTTTAATAAATTAGCATATTTATATATATTTGAGAATGAAAAAGCATTCTTTGTGTGAATTTTGTGAGTTTAATAAATTTGTATGATTAGCATAATTAATTACACACAATTCAGTTTAAAAGTTTTAAAACACCTACCAAACCCTAAAAGATAAAATAGGTCAAAATCCATTGAGAAAAACAGGAGAAACAGTACTTGCCATTTGGAATGAATCTGTGTACTTAGCACAATTAATGAATTAAACAATAGCGTATACAAGTTTTAACCCGTTGGAGACTAAGTAGGAGTTAACTCGTGTTGGGGTCTACGGAAAATGCGTGTTATAGTGAAATCAAATCGTCTCCAATGGGTTAAAATCCACATTTCACCCTGTCAGACAGGAGAATCAGAATTAATTGCACGAGATATAGGGCTAATGGAAAAGTTTAACATATTATACACACACAGACAAACACTTACATAAAAGGGATAAAAGTGCATTAAAATGGTGGTGGCATGTGTAAAACAGGATCAAATGTGATTTTCCATATTGCGAAACTAAGCCGTGAATTTAGTGAATTAGTGCAAAATGCACATAGTCAAATGTCATCCATAAGCAAGGAAATTGTACAGGTTACAAGGAACATACCTGTAGAAGCAACTGGCCTGTTCTTCTTGTTCCCGCTTTCTCTTCATCATGTCAACATTCAGCCTCAAACGAGAAAAGCACTTTGGAAGCAGGCAGCTGACGTAGTGGGTATCTGCCCTGGCATACTGTGCCTGTCATACAGATCAAAGACATACTTCCAGTGTCAATTTTTCCCCCCTAAAATCATATTAACACATCACAAGATTTATCAGGATATGTTTTATCGGGGTTGTCAGTTATTAAACTGATTTAAATCATTGATTAAATCACAATTTCAATCACTCAATCCAATCTTTATGGACAAATGATTTAAATGTTAAGTGGTCTTTACTGTTTTCATTCCTGAATATACATCTTATGCATGAGTGATTTATCATATTGCTCTCATGTTGAGTTTTTCAAAAGTCTGCTCACACAAGCTTTGTATGAATGACCTTTGTTCTGCACAAGCACAAATCCCAATTACCAGGACCGGTTGCAAGAAACCGTCATAAACTCCAGCCACTATAGTTGTCACTGATGTCTGGAGATATGACGGACAACTATTTGCGTTTCACGAAACCATGACATCTCCAACTCCAAGCGAATCGATAGTAAACTAGTCTTTGTCATAAATGTTATGATAACTTGCGACATTTATGACATGCTATCCAGCGTTAACTGAAATTCCGAGACAAATATTTGATTGAAATTAATAGGAACAGATTTTTATCAACACAAACCATCACATAATTGCAAACAATACACGCTTAATAACTCTTAAGTATCAATTTTATCGTCAACTAGATAGCACATGATCAATAAAATTAATGACCCTCAGAGGATACCGTAACTGCATTAATTAATTTTGCAGCTTCATTCACTGCACTGTTTTTGTTGGTCTTTTTTATGTCTATGTTTATTTAGTGGGTTCTTTGTTCTTTTATATTAATTTTATCTTAGTTTATAGAGTATTGAAATGTTTATTTAAGTTGTATAACACAACATTTTCATTATTCAATGACATACGATTATAACAATGATTTCAACCACTCTAATAACAATTATGTCATACAGATTTAGGAAACTTATCTCTGATATCTTAAGACATGTTTAGGATAAATGTCAAATCAAAATATCATTTAAACATTTAATAGCATGATTTCAAGGTTTATTATTGTAAAATTACTAATTTTGCCGGTTGTATTTGACAATTTGTGGATTCTGAAATGGCATGTGCATAGGCAACCGTATGTGGCGTCTGACTTATGACGGCTCCGGAGCTGTCATAACTTTTGTCACTCGACTTGTCCATGAAGTTACGATGTCAGGGTTCGTGAAACGCATATGGCCCTTAGCACTGGCAGTTTCGGCGAAGATGAGGAGTTCAGCTTTCCGTGCACACCGGCCCCAGGGTTCTAGCTAGAGCCATTTTAGTTCCGAGTGGCATTGTACAGTGGGCACAAAAGGATGCTGTCTACGGTAGTTTTAATTATGTTCCTTAATGTGCTGAGTGAGTCTTGTGCAGTGTCATTGATGTTATTGTGATGGGAAAATACTTTTACCACAATATAGATTGAAACATGTACGAAAGAAATGGCATGATTTATACACTTTGATTTTAATTTTTATGAATTACTGACTTAAAATATTGAGAAAATAAGTTTGAAAACTATAAAATATGGCATAATGTGGAATATTTAGTTTTGATTTTAGTGAAATCTATGCAAAACAGGAATATTCTGTGCTGGGCGGCACTGTCCACTTAAGCCACAATGCCAATTGATAATAGTGAGTGCCGAGTGGGCCTGCACGGCGGCGCCCACTCCGCGGCTAGAATAATGGTAATTACAATCTGACATATTGTTAGAAAAGTACTTCATTGAGATGTCCAACTACACCATACCTTGCGATGTCTTCGCCAGATGGTGTAGTCCACCCACTGATGCATCACGGCACCAAGCAGACGTTTTCTAAATGATTAGAAAGTATTGTATGGCAAAAAAATACAAAATACAAAATGATAGCCATAATGTGTCACCCTGTTATGTTAAAGACACAAGTCAACAATGCAGAGCTTCAATTTAAAAAAAAAAACAGTTAAACTTTGATATCTGAGCTACGTAGTAGTGCTTAAATGGACAATGAAACATCCTGGGGGCAATTCCACAGGTTGGTGGACAAACCAAGCACTACATAAATTGGCTATATCTCAACTCATGCTACAGTTTGTTGGTTTGATTGGCTATGATTTATGAAGAAACAATGGGGGTCATCATTTCTACCCCAAAATTTGCTTCTGTAACGCTGCCTTCTAGGATAATCAACAACCATACACAATATGCCACATGTGGGACTAGGCTCCACCTACTGTGAATAAATCTAAGTTTTATGAAAAATCATCATTTTTTTCTCCAGTTTTTTCCATGAAATAGTGTTAAGCATATAATACTGCAATGATAAATGTATTGCTTTTCCAATGAAAGTCTATTTACAGGGAAATAACCAAGAAAATATGTCCTCTGACAAAATGTAACGTGAGTAACCGATGTTCTTGCAATTTATACGAAAATTAGGTAACCCACTACATTTTGCATATAGTCGGCTTGTGACTCTCTATTGGCATGCTTTGATAAGGGCACAACTTTTTTGAATGAGAGCTCCACATGAGGAAATTTTTCAATCAAGTCCTATTTACATTTTATGCATGTCCAAATTCTGCAACGTGAGTAACCAAGACATTTCAATTATTTTCATTTTTTACAAATCAGAAACAACATGTATGCTTTGTGATGGCATAAAGACTTTAAGCTATCTACCATTAATAATATTGCAAGAGATCAACAAGTGAATCAAAATGCCTTCAAATGTAACGTGAGTAACCATGGAATTGCCCCTAGAATACTACAGTTTGGAAAGTTATGCTGCCACTTGCAAGATATGCATTAATGAATCAACATCATCCTTGGAATTACCACTGTGGTGGAGTATAAACTAGCCTAGATCTACACACTATAGTCTATGGGAGGAAATGGGCAATCTCGTCAACCTCAGGATTCATAGATTTTTAATTCTTAAGCACTAAATAATCATTTTGAAATACAATAAGGCTTCACTTTTAGGTCTCATCAAAGACACTTAGAGTATGGAGGACAATTTTTTTTTCATATATTTGTAAACTGTGGTCATTGTTAACAAGTGTCTTCAACAGTAATTATTACCCACTATATACAAAACAGTTAACATGGTTTAGTCACTATGACAGTGAACATTAACCCGTTGGAGACGTTTTGATTTCACTATGACACACATTTTTCATGGACCCCACACCAAGAATCTTGTTCATAGTCTCCACTGGGTAAACTGAGAAGGTTCTGGATTCAAATCCCACATGCAGATTTTTTTTAATGGTTACATCAGCAGCCAAAACTAGGTATACATTCTGTTTACAGTTTAAAATTTGATCAGGACCAATATGTAGGACCTGATTTAGCACAATACAATAGGAACTCATTATCACATAACATGAACCTATTTTAATATATTTTTTGATAATTAGAATAGAGAAAACTGCTCATTTCCAGTTACCTGTACATAAGCCTTGCTTTCCGTGTTGCAGCAAACAGCCTCAATTCTTCATTGTCCTCACACCTGGCCATCCATCGTAACCAGTACTTTTTGACCAACTACATATCAAATTCAACAACACAAAAGAACAAATGATGATGAATAAGAATGAATCATGTATAATGATAAAATGTTATGACCCAGGTACAGTGTACTTCACTGACATTTCAATTGATGATGTGAAGTTGTTCAGCAGTCTGACATTTAAAATGACAAAGATAATTATGCATTACAGTATTTGTAATGTTTACATTTTATGGCTACGTGCAATTTAAAATGTAGAATTTAGAATGTAGTGGTTCACAATTTACATTGTCATTTGCCAACACTCTCTGCAAATAAACTGACTTCTCAGATTGTATCATGGAAAAAAGTTGGTATTGTGGTCAATCGATTCGCCCAACAAAAGCTAACACTAGCAAAAACATACGCGTGTAAACAGGCCCCAGGTGGAATCCATTCCCCCCCCCCCCCCAACCGTTACGCACATTATGTCTGCAACATGCTAAGCAGTCACCACAGATTTTTGTGACTTTTTTCTTTCAAATCTCACGCATATTTTCAGACCAAATTTGTGACGTCCAGGCATACGGTTTTAAGTTACACAACATTTTTTACTTGCATGTCACACCAAAAATGGCTCAAAAATGTGAATTCATGTATCATATCAATGCAAATTGCATTTTCACCCAAAAGTTATAAATGTATGATTATTTGTACTTTTACTGATAGAAATTTATTAATTTAGTGCTGTTTATGATTATAAAAGAGTCCCCGACAAATTTCATCGAAAAAACAATAACAAAATGTCAAAAAAAAAGAAATACATACAAAATTTTAAAAAAAACGATGAAATACATAGGAAATCCATTTTTTTAAAGCTAATGTAGCTAAGAAATTATGATACTACAGCCAGCTCATGGCAGCAGTAGCTAGATGGTTAGGGGTCGTTGACCAGCAACTTTGCAAGCTGAAAACGTGGTTAGTCACGACCTGCCCATTGGGGGTGCTGGTAGTTGTAAATCCACACTGAATACTTTATATGGCATAAAATTTGCTTTAATAATATTTTTCCATTTTGCTTCAAGATGGAAAATTCAAGTGTTTCTCTTCACAATTTTATTGTCTTTTTATTCACTTTGTAAAGATCTATCAGGAAGTGAACATTTCTGCAGTTGTTACTCACCACAAAATTCACAAAAATAAAACTAGCGCAAACTATTCAGCGTATACAGTACATGTATCAGCTTTTGTAATTAAATCACACCTCCACAGTTAAACTTATATTTTGAAGTTTTCATGACAGAGTCTTGAATAATTCAAACAAACCTACCGTTTCCTGATGGAATTCAACAGCTTGTCTGGTCATCCTCTCTGTCTTTCTCCTCTGGACCACAGCTAGACGGAGGGCTAGGAGACCGAGTCGCTGTAATAGAATGATGATAATGCAAGAAAGGTTTTCGTGTGAACAAAACTCATTAGTACTGATATTAAAGGGAAATGACATGATTGGGGGTAGTCCTAAACTTGGGGTGAAACTACTCTAGAATCAAGTTAACTATGCAAGGATTCTCCAAAGATACACCAGATGGAGTGGATCTCCTGGCCGGAAGGATTTGTTTTGAGCAAGACAGGAATGTACCGGCAATTCATTTCTCTTGAGGCCCGAGAGAATTAAATCCCATAGAAAGCTACAACAGATTTATCTGTCACAAGCCATACTGATTTAAGATATTTTGCAATGAGTCAACTTCTGACTACAACATTTTCACAGTAGAATCCTTGCATAGTTTTGATTCCAGAATAGTTTTACCCCAAGTTGAGGACTAAGCCCAATCATGTCATTTACCTTTAAATTGAAGTGACTAAACTTCATACTGGGAGTTATAAGGTTCAGAGAAAGGACTACTCTGGTAGAAAAAATAATTTAATAATTTAATGATTTTTAACTCTGTAGATTAATGTTTGGGAGACAGATCTTTACTACCTGTAACATCATCAAGTTGGTGTAGTTTATTTTTATTAACCACAACCACATTCACTTCTAAAACTGAATGTAATGCTTAATAAATTCCAAAATAATTCAATGCGCACAACCAAAGAAATGTCAAAATTTGACCAATAAATTAGAAGCACAAATGAAAACAAATTTGTTAAAATGTAAGACGGAATAGTCAGATGGTAGTAACCTCACAGTGCTATCAATTACAAAACAATTTACATCAGTGGCAGTTTAAGGGGGCAAATTAACTGCCCCTTCCTCCTTTTTTGTCGGCATAACAAGGGGAAGGGGAAAAAGAGCATGGGAAGAACAAGGAGTATCCCCTTGACTCCCCCCCCCCCCACCAACCAGTCAAAACAGATGACTGGGGAGGGGGGGGCTGTCACCTCACAATGGTTCATGCAAATTGATGTGCCCCCTACCCTCCCCCCCCCCCATTTTCCAGAAAACCCAGGATACACAACTGTACGTCATCTTAAATACAGTCATACCTGTCTTAGTGGCCACTTCTCTTTAGCAGCTAACCTGTCTATAGTGGCCTCTAAGATGATTCCCTTGGAGGCTAATCATGTGCTAAAGAACCTGTCTATAGCAGCCACCTGTCTATAAAGGCCACATTTTTTGTTTCCCTTGGGTGGCCACTAGACAGGTTTCACTGTACTTCATCATCATCATCATTACCTTAAGTTGAGTGTTGTGGTGTTCCCTTGCCATAGCCTCCTTCATCCTCTCAACGTGGAGTAAGTGAATATCTGAATGACTTGAATTAAGGAATTCACTTAAGTCAACAGCAGCTTTTGTCAAACTATAGGCTTTTCCACTCATTAATTCACATATATCTCCAAACAAACATGTTTATGATTTTGTAAATAAGTTTATGTCTCTTTATATTACTTGGAAACACAAAATAAATGAATAAATCTGAAATCCTCTGAAAAATCACAACACCACACACAAGCTGCAAACACATAAATTTAAAGTACATAATTGTATATTTTGATATTGTTACAGCATCTTTTTATACAGGAAAAAATATGATTATTTTAGGTGGATGAAACTTATGAATTTAAAAGTTTGTTAATTTATATCAAAATATATTCATGCTTATTGATATGTGACTTGTTTAATATCACAAATATTTTCTGTTACATGATTTACGAATGAAAAGTATGAAAAATTGTTATTCTATGAGAACTGTACATTAATTTATATTAACCTGTTGAAGACGATTTGATTTTGCTTTAACACATATTTGCCATAGATCTTGTGACGAGATATCTCATGTCCAGTCTTCAATGGGTTAAGTAAGTTTATGTGATTATATTGTTTGATATGACAAATATTCAATTGATCGGAACATGTTGATCATCGTGGTATCAATGATGAGAGAGTACTAGAGTAAATCTGATTTACTCTAGTACTCTCTCAAATATTCAATTTATATTTCCATTGTATAAATTATGTAAACACAATATGTCACTGTTAATTTGTACGAAGAGATATTTGCGTATACATGTGTTTTGTTTATATGCAGAAGAAAATAAATTTCAATTCAACGTTCACTTCAAATGAAAGGATACAGAATTTCCAGTGGATAAGGACTCTGCGCATCTTGGCCCTGGTCCCGAGTTGGTCCACCTGTTCTTGACGCTGGGCCAACGATCGACGAGTGAACCACCTCAGATGCCAATGCTGCCACGCCTGGGTCGTCAGTTTGTCCATGTACAGCTGTGAAGCTTGAGCTACATAGAAGGGGGAGTGGAAACAGAACTAGATATATCGTCGTGTGGCTGGCAGAAGGTCGCTAGCAAATGCTCTATAGCAGAAGGGCGTTAACAGTAAATTGCTTGTAACATGACAACCATTGGCTTATTTCACATGAAATCAAAGTATTGTGATTTTTTTTTTATCCTTCTATCAGTACGTAAGGCAAAAATATGGAATAAGCCTATGGGTTTCAAATTAGAGGTACATGTAATTTACTGTTAATGCCCTTCTGCTTAGAGCATTTGCTAATGACCTTCTGCCAGCCGCATGACGATATGACTAGTATGACTAGTGTCCGGCAGAAGGGTCCTAGCATATGTTCCCAGCAGAGGGGTTTAACAGTAAATTTTCTCTAATTTGAGAAATATTGCTTTATTTGATATTTGAACTTTACAGACTGATAGAAGGATCTAAAAATATCACACTACTTTGATTTCATGTGAAAAGAGCCAATGGTTTTCAAGTAAGAGACAATTTCATGTTAAGGCCCTTCTGCCGGGAACATATGCTAGGGCCCTTCTGCTGGACAACTTTATGAGTAGATGTGATTAACTCTCAATGCAGTACAGCCAGTGTAGTATTCAAGGTGGGCCTCGAGGCCAATTTCTGGTGGCCTTAATCTCGGTCTCGGTCCGAGTCCCCTATATAAACCCTATGGAAAGGTTGTGTTTCGGGGTGATCTCGGTCTCAGATCCCATAGTCTCGGATACAACACTGAATACAGCTCTACTTAATTTTTGTATAGAAAATGATGCACCCCCCCCCCCTTCCCTCCTCCACCACTTGGATTCAGCCCTGAAAATCCTTCATGCACATCTTCAGGTAGTGTCCTGAAACTTTTCAAGTTTTGTTAAAATCCAACCAAACATTTAGGATTTGTGCTCAAAAGGTACATGGACAAACAGACCAGAGGGAGGGGGAATATACCTCCATGCCCCCCCACCCCAACCTTGGATCTGGCCGTTTTATGTACATCAAAGTCAAACACTTGATATGAACAGGAAAGTCATTAGTTTTTTAATCATGCTGAAGTTGCAGTAACATAATTTTACAATACAGTTACAACATTTCATCAGCTTGATTGCAGTTTTTGTTCAATGTACAAGGGTTTGACAAATTTGATGTCACGTGGTGTTAACACCCATGTTATGCTATTCATAAGAGTATCAACATTGGGTGTTAACTCTTAACGTGCCAGAGGATCTGAACCTCTATGGACTTTATGTGTATTATTTGGTGCAGATCTGCGACTTCGGCACACTACGAGTTAATCGTAGTAACAATTTTGAGCTTGGTTTAACAACTCTTGACATCTACGAATACTTACACTAACACCAACACTAATCTTTAAATCACTCATGTTTGTTACTCTTTCAATACAATCAATATTGGTCATTAAAGATTGTGTCATTCATTTGCACGTCAAAAAACACCTAAATGAATGAAATCAGCTGAAATCATATCCAATGTGAAGATTAATATAAATAAACACCTCTCATAGAGACTTGGGGTAAAATATTGAGTTTTGGTGAAAATCTGGACGGTTAAACTTCATCCTTTTTCAAATTACTCAGAAGCAATTTCAAAAAATCCGCGACATCAAACGTGCACGTGCCGTTCCCAAATTGTCTGATCAGCCGTTAGCCAAAGGTCGTGCGGAGGTTAGCCGTTTAACCAATCAGTGCGCTCCGCTGGGCTTGCGACAATACACATAACCGCGATTCGCAGTTTGAGCAAAATTGAAACTCATGGAAAGAACAACATTCTGGTAACATGTCGTTATTAGTTTTTCTCATAAAGCAACAAATTCATGACGTATGGATCTCAAACTTTCAACACACCATTTGTAAGTACTAAACTACCGTTTGGTATTGATAATGAAGGGAAGTAATGGACTTGCACATCCCTGACACAATCTTTAACCTACGTAATTATTTTTAGTTCAGTTTGACATCTACTACCACTAACACCAACACTAATCTTAAAATCACTCATGTTTGTCTGTTACTCTTTCAATACGATCAATATTGGTCATTAATGTATTTTTTTTAAAGTTCAATTTAACAGCTCTTGACATCTATTAACACCTACACTAACACCAACACTTATTATAACTTACTCGCATTTGTCTGTAACTCTTTCAATACAATCAATATTGTTAATCTGAGTAATTTTTTTAATTCACTTTAACAGCTCTTGACATCTGCTAACACTAACACTAACACTAACACTAACACCAAATTTGAAATCATTCACTGCTTGTCTCTTAGGCAGCCCATCTAATGTCATCAAGCTTACCATTGCTTGCTCGTCTGTCTCTCCGATGTAACACGTAAGGCACAAGACCTTGGAAGTAGCATCGAGCTAACAGCGTCTTCTCGTACAAGTGTTGAGCATAAATCTCCTTGTGTTTTAGTTCTCGACTTGCCTTCACCCTTGCTTTCCAAACAGCCCATGCCTGTATGTTAGATTAACAGAATGTTAGAGAGCTGCATGGGCAGTACTTGAGCCACAGGAAAAAATATTAACAGAAATGTTTTACAAATATTTAGAACATTTTAAAGGAAGATGGAGTCAGCAAGTAACAGGAAAGAAGTTAAGAAATTCAGTGAAATCCAAAGCATGCCATATTCTGTATTCTTGCCTCTACATTATGGTGCAGTATTGTCAGAATAAGATGTCATGCACCAAACAGTCTCGCAAAACACTTGAAACGGTGATATTTTAGTACATTTCTTTCCATGTACCGAATTCTCCTTCGATTTTGGGTAGCGGTCCTTTCTTGCCAACCAAATCAGATCGCACATGTGCAGGCCACGAGCTGACCTGACGTGACTGATGTATGCGGCCCAAAGCATGTTAATCGCACTATATTGATTTATGCACATTTGCATCAATAAACTCCTCCCCCTGTAGCTGTTTCGGCTCAGTGTTCCAATGAAACAAGTGAGCCAAGACATACAATTAACAGCAATTTACTAATTAATAGGGCCTTGCTGAGGGCAAGTGTCACACTTTCTTTCTTTATCACCATGTACCATAATTCTCATTTCTCACGAGTTTCACAATGTCAAAAACAAATCGTAACTTATTTCTGTCACTTTCTTGAAAGATAAATGATGAAATATGAAGTCCTTTCTTGCCAACCAAATCAGATCGCACATGCACTAGCCATGAGTTGACCTGACGTGACTGATGTATGCGGCCCAAAGCATGTTAATCGCACTATATTGATTTATGCACATTTGAATCAATAAACTCCTCCCCCTGTAGCTGTTTCGGCTCAGTGTTCCAATGAAACAAGTGAGCCAAGACATACAATTAACAGCAATTTACTAATTAATAGGGCCTTGCTGAGGGCAAGTGTCACACTTTCTTTCTTTATCACCATGTACCATAATTCTCATTTCTCAAGAGTTTCACAATGTCAAAAACAAATCGTAACTTATTTCTGTCACTTTCTTGAAAGATAAATGATGAAATATGAAGTGGAGAAACTTGAAGCGTTACATGATGTCTACAGCAACATCAGTATGGAAGCATGAAAATACAGATACAGCATTCCTTTTTAATTTCAGGTAAAAAAAATAACAAATTAAAACATATTAGGAAATCAATTGAAAATGTTCACATTTTCAGAATGTTTCCCACATACCTTTTGCATTAGAGTCTCTGCCCAGTGCTGAACAGCAAACATCTCAATGTCCCGCTGCATTCGACGCTGCTGCAAAGCAGACTTCCACTTGGCCCAAGATCGCTGCAGTAAGCGAACATCACAAAATGCCGAGGCTCGATGCAGGACTTTAGTCTTATCATGCCTTATCCTGATGTACTGTTTCCAGGCTTGCAATGTTCTTGTCAAAAGGGCCTTCGATGCTGAATTTGAATAGTTTTCCAGAAAAAAAAACATGAAACATAGAGTCAAACCTGTTTTAGCAGCCACCTATCTATAATAGCCAAGTGCAAAACTGCCTATACTGGCCACTAAAATGACTCCTCTGGAGACAATTAAAGTGCTTATAAATCTGTCTATAGCAGCTATCTGTCAATAAAGGCCACATTTTAGTTTCCCTTCGGCGGCCACTATTATTGGAGGTTTCCCTGTCTGATGACTTGGGCTATTTTACCCTAAAAATTTTAACATTTCCACAAAATGTTTCAATGTTATGACCATACTATAAAAAAAGATAGCTGTTATAGTGACTGTTTTGTACTGAAGGGGGGAGGAGGGGGTATGTAAGAAACGGTTAACTAAAGTGATTTCTCCTTTTAACCAAAATACAGGCAAACATCTATGTGTTTTATTATGGGACAGAGATGCCCCATTCAGTATGCAACTACTTTCACTCTATTTCAGAATGTAAAGAAAAACCTCCCTAATTGTCCAATGATTATAATTGATCTCTGCTTGTACTGGGGTATGACCATGAAAAAAATTTCAATTTCTTATTAAGCTGGAAAACAGAAAAATGTGAAAAATGTCCTGAATTTCTCACTCCAATATTTGTGAGACATGTCCTGAATTTCTCACTCCTATATTTGTGAGACATGTCCAGAATTTCTCACTCCTATATTTGTGAGACATGTTTGTTTTTATGTTTCAGGTAACTCTCCTGGGGACGACTCCCACCTGACAACTCCCCTGGAGGACGACTCCTGAGGACAACTCTCCAAAAGGACTACTCCCCCGAGGACAGCTCAGATTTTTCAACTGGAATCACTCTTCTTCTAAGGAGTTGTCCTATGGGGGAGTTGTCCTTCAAGGTAGTTGTCAGGTGGGAGTCGTAGATGCTGTCGGGGGGGGGGGGGGGGTGGGGGGGGGAGAGGGGGAGTAGTCCTAAAACCGTGTCATAAATCTTCACTGTGGTTTTAATTGCCTTGGAGAATGGGCCTCTTCAGGGAATCGATCAACATGATTAAAGTCAACAATGCCTCAAGAACCAATGAGTTTAAACATGTATACCAATATATACACTTACTAGAGTGTATATCCAGACTGGAGGGATTTTTTGTGACTTTTTTTACTTGAGGAGCAACAAGCATTTATTCACCAGTATTGCAGTAAGTATGACCCTGACAGAACCCCAATAGCACAAAAACATCATCATAATATCATAATGTTAGCTAAAAGTTATGAAAACATTTTTTTAAGTATCAAAATGTATGGTCTTGTCGTGATCAAGATAACATTCTTATGTAACATGTAACAATAATATTCTACAAATGGTATTAAAATGTTATTGCGATGTTTGAAAAATGTTTTTAAAACTGAAGATTAAAACATTTTGCAGTAAACATTATGAAAATGTTAAACATGAGGATTATAATATTGTACTAATCTTATAAAACCATTTTTAGAAAACATTATTTGGAAAACATTTCTGAGACCTTTTGGAAATGTTACGAAAACATTATGTGCTACCTGGGAAGTTACAAAACAGATTTGAACTTCACAGGTGTTCCTGTTGGTAATTGTACACCAAAGGGGATTTGTGACCACGAAAAATTCGCACCAGAATCCTTAAGACAGCATACCGGTATGGCAGTACTTGGTTCTAGTTTCATTGTGTCGCACATTGAGGAATTCTCGCAATATAGCCACTTCCCTTTAATATGAATAAAACAAGTAAACAACACAAGATTTGTATCCTTCTACGTGGGAGAGGGGAAGTGATGCTTTAGAATGACTAATAATACATGTACGTGTGACCTCCTAACAGTGACAGTTTAGCTTCCTTTTTTACTTTTTCACAAATGCTAGGAATTGAGTACTAATAAATATATTGGGAAATTATGAACGACAGCACAAACACACTAAAAATAGAGCTGGTTTACAGATTAGTTTGGATTTTGCAATTTCCTGCATACCTTTCCCCACAATTTCCTGATGACATTAGGATACTGTTTAATCTGACCTTACAGAAAAGTGGATATTTTTGTTCTCTACTTAATTCTTTGCTGGATTGGGAAAGCCAGATTGCTGAATCTGCATTATAGACCTGGCCATTGTGCGGATCATACATTTGTGGGAGACAGTAAATTTGTCTGAATTGATGCTACATTGATAGTCTTGGATTTAACTTCAGTGGATGATATGTCACGGAGATGATGATTTTGTCAACAATCCTTCCAGGTAGGCAGAGACAGGATTATTTGTTTATTTATCATTATTTAAGGGTATATTTGAATCACAATTTAAATAAAAACAGAAAGTTTGATATTTATATTTTATAAGGGGCATACCTACATCGGTAAATAACAGTTTCAATTATGATTTACATTACAATTTCAATTACAATTACAATTACGATTTCGACCCTATTTCTTTCAAGGATATTTTTTCCAGAAATACACATACACACACAAAATATATAATTTAGACCAGCAACTTAACTCACTTTGGTCTAAATTGCCACATATACTTGTACATATTCAGAATAGTCATTGTGGGTGATGACTTTCCCAGAGGTTTATTCTCTCAAAAAGTGAAGACCTTGAGCAAATGTTTGTTCTTGTGAATGTTTCTATCCCTTTGACATTTTGAATGGAATGTGACAATAACAACGTTGAACCCTGCTGTTAAAGCCGCATTTACACTATGTTCCCGGCGGCCACGGCAACCACATTTCAGGCCACCGTGGACAAAACGGGATGGACATTTTTGTGCTTTCATTTCAACTTTTCATAATTTCTGTTAAAAATTTTGAGGTTTTCTCTTTCAAAATTTGAATTTGGCAAAAACACAGGTCTTCCGTCAATTTCCTTTTTAAAACTCACTTTCCGTTTCAAGTGGTCATTTTCGTTAATTCTATCTGTTTTCCGCTATCACAGAAAATTACTGTCCCTACAGGTTAAAATATTAACACAATTCTTCCTAGAGCCAGATCTAACATCTATATTAAACCTATAGGAACATGGCTATCTGGGAGATAAAGGATTAATATTAGTTACCATGGTATCTGGATAAGTCTTTCTTGGCATTCTTCACCTTCTCCCTAACGACAAAAGTCCTCCAGTTGAGCCACACTCGCTGATACACTTTGTACCTGTGGATAGATGGATTTGATTTAATTTGAACTGAATTGAATAGAATGGAAATGAATTGACTTGTTCTGAATTGAATAAATTCTTAAAACCATTGGCATTAGTGCAATATGAAGTTGTTTGCCAACTTGACATTTCTCCATGCTTTCTGCCAAAATACAACAAATATGTACAAATCTAATTCAAATGACAATAACAATTTAAATAAACCCATTCAGAATGTTACGAGAATTATGCAAGATAAAATTTCCAGTACAACACATTAATAAGTACATAGAGTTCTTTGCCCTTCATTTCTTGTATGGCAGACACGCATATAAAGAATCTATTTTGGATGGATGATCTGTGTATATAATTGTAGATGTACATGGACGGACAAAACAAATTACTGTGCAGAGTCACAGTTGTGGCTGTATACATTTACCTGCCATCAGTTTAGGTGTCAGTTGAGACTCTGAGACCGAATGTGAGGGCTTGATTTTTATTTTTAGGTCTAGGTCCTGGATGTAAAATTGTCCTTTAAGTTAATATCATTCAAGTACTAGAAACAAGACTTGCCTGTCCTACATAACATCAAAGCCATTAAACCAACCCAGGTACTTGTATCTATTCTTTCCAAGGTTCCTGCCCCTTTTACAAAAATAAATTCCATGACTTTTCCATCACTTTTCCATAATAAATTTTAGAAATCCAGGACCTTTTTGGTACAGCAGCTTCATGAAAATGTGTCAAAAGTATTTTCATTTCAAAAATATATATATAAACAAAGATCATTGAAAGGCAAAAAAAACTTACAAATTTATGAAACTACATGACTTTTCTATGACTTATTCATAATTATGCATTTCCATGACTATTCCAAGCCTGGAAAAAACATTTTTTTAAATTCCATGACTTTTCCCGGTTTTCTATGACCGCGTGAACCCTTTCTCACCTGTAATGGTACTCTGCTCTTATGAGAAGTGTCCATTCTTTGCACTGTGTCCACCAAAACTCACGCCATTCCACGAATGCTTTGCGCAGTAGTCTTGAGTTGTAATGATTTCTGTAACAGACGAAACATTTTATTTTTGTGTGTGTCAACATGTCAATGTAATGTCAATATTATGTTGATGTAATTTTGAATCAAAATAAGCTAGCAATTTTGCATGCAACATGGCATACTATACACAAAACTATACTGCACCATACATATTATCTGAATCAATTAAACTAGGTATTAAGAAATGAATTCATCAAATGAAATTGAAAGTTTTGAGGATAACAGAATAACATTTGTGTCTGCAAATTTTGACTTTCCAATTTTCTTATTTCCTTTTATGTTGACATAACAAGAAACATGTTAACATGTAACTAACTACAGGTATGACCAAAACATCAAGTGCTATTAATGATGACATCAGGCATGTCACAAATGTTACAATTGGTAATGACACAAACAGATTTTCTCAGATTATCATGAAAATGGTGCAATCCTTTTTGTATTTAACTGAACTTAGTTAACACCAGTGTACAGTTTTTGGCCAATCTGAGTTTTTCACAAGTCTTTCAAATAATACAGTATCATCATGAAACAACAAACATACACAAAAAATTTACAATAACAATTTGATTCTTAATTGACCACCAAGCAGATATCACAATGTACAGTATATTTACTGCGGTAAAATGTTGGGTAGGGTCCCCAACATTTTCATTGATTTCCCCGCAAATTAATAGATCAAATCGACCAAGATCTCAAGCACAATGGGGCAAAAATTGATTTTGCACCATAAACTAAAACAATACTCTGCCTTTAACTATCACTGATAAATCTAATCATTCTTTTATACCTTTACTTGCAAACTTGTTAAAAAAAAACACACACAAATAAGGAGCATTTGCAATATGACAGAGTGTGAGAGGACTGTAGTTTTCCCTATGTACTCGCAATATGTTTCTGCAGTGTTTTGGAAGCGTTTTCAACTTACAGAACAGACGTTAGCATTATTGTGCATTCACGCCCTCAATTGCCAAACATCTTCTGTCCTGTTTGGAGACCGAACGTCAAATCGGATTGAAAACCATTCCAAAAATGAGTGGACAGAGTTTAAATTAGTCACATACATGCAGGTTTTTGTTTTTTGTTTTGCTCAAAGTCACCATCCTGTTGCAAAAGCTCCGTATCTATTGAACTCTACCTGACTACTGAAGGCCTCACAGTGCTGAAGGAGTTCTCTTTCCACAAGCAGAAGAATTTTCTTGCCAAGTATCTGATAAACAAATGGACAAAGACAAAAGAGGAAGACTATACAGAAGTGATTTGTCATGGCAATAAGAAACAAAATTTGTGTTGTGTTTACAGTTGACCCTGGTGTCAATGTTGATGCTGTGAATAATACAAAAAATCATCATAAATATTGTGGTTCACGTATATGATTAAATAAGTCATTGGCTAAAAAACTACCATCGATGCGAATCGTATACGATTATGATATAGTATGCTATGGAATACAGGAGTGTGAATCAACAGAAACACAAGTGCCAGTTGAATAACAAAAATTGCTCATGATGTTTACAAAGAATCACACATTTTGAAGTCTCGGTACTTGGAAAGTCATTTGTTGAGCATTTAGCAATTATTTACATGGTGAAATACTACTAATGAACCTATATCACAACAAAGATTTTCCTGCTAAACTGACATACCTTATTCTTAATTCGTTCAGTCTCCCTTTTAACCCCCATGTGTACTGGAAGTTTTCACGCTCCCTTCGCCTTTGCTTTGGTCCTTTGCTGCCACGACTTGACTCTGCCATGGTTTTCCGTATCGAAACTTCACGATCACTCTTAGACTGTAATTGTCCATCAATCTTCTGACCAGTCCCACGTTGTACTGGAACAGGAATTCTTGACGGCACCGTCAAGTGAATATTCCCGTCAGGGTGGGTCTTTGTCCGTGAAATAGCATCATTGTCAATCCCTCCACCGGGAATTTTTATCCCAGACTCCAACGGGCCTTGAGAGCCTTGTCTCTCATGAAGACGCATTCTGCTGGCTTTCAGTTGCATCATTGAGTGCAGCTCTTGTAGAATTGCCTGTTTTGCCAGTGCGTTGGATTGTTGGTGCAAATTGCTGAGTGAGTACTGGTCAGCCTTTCGACGAACCTTCGCCACTGAAAGATCGGGTAACACGCTAGTAGTATGTTCTTTTCTAGCCATACTTAAATCCAAGGCTATGGTGGGCACTGTGGAATTGTTGGCAGCTTTGAATGCTCTCGATCATTTCCTGCAAAGAATAGAATATCAACAAGATTCAACTTAGATATTTATTTCAAAGCCAAAATTTGGGGATTTTAACCCAGTTACAAAACAATTAAACCTTCCTTCAGCCTAACCCCTTGGGGATGACAGGCTTGTATAGAAGCCCAGAAAATATGACAAACTTCTCAGTCAAATGTTGCATTTAATGACAGAGTTATGTTGCTTAATGTCTCTATCTCATATCAAACAAATTTTCAAGCAGTTTAGTTGAAGAAGATAAATTTTTGTATTTTTGCGTAGATTTTTTTACAAAATAAAATATATGATACAATGAATACGTTATACGTTGTATATTAGTTATTATTGTAAGCCAATGGGAGCAGAATTTCTAAGTATTTGCAACATGGACAATAAAGAATAATCTGAATCTGAATCTGAATCTGAATAAGTTGGGAATTTGGGATCTTCTTCAAAATACTTCATCCTCATCCTGCAATCCTGGCTCTGGGTATTGGCTGTGTCATTGACAAATATTTATATTATTCTCTGGAGGCCGAGGGTGGGTTACTGTAACGTTAGTAAGTGGATTCAACAACTATCCTTGCAGGGCCGTGTGCTGCCTAGTCAGCTAGTTGACATGAATATTGACATGAAGCCTAGCCGTATGCCGGCGCTCGAAGTCGAGCAAGGCAATCGCAACAATTTTCAGTGAGTTTAATGTTCTTTTCTGATGTCCCGGTCATGGGTGACAATACAATCAATAGACCGACGGTGTCTGTCATTTTCCTCGGGCAGTACGGGCGCACATCCAATTTCGGAGATTATTAATGGGGTCGTCAAAACCTGGCGTAAAGAGAATCTCCAATATCGGAGATTTTTTTTCCAAAAAACAATCCCACAGTAGTGGAAACAATTAGATTTGAATTTACATAGGGTGTAATACAAATTTATTAATAATTAATGACAATAATAATATTGATAATGACAACGGTCATAAACTATGCTGGTAATCGATACCATCAGCAACTTTGCTATTGATAATTGCTGCAAAATGTAAACAATCGATCATAACTTTGGCAAGCAGACAGTGAATTTTCAAAGTAGACGGTCATCTGGGGTAAAATCCCTTGAGGATTCTGAATATCACATTCCTAAGTTGCGATAGCATAATCCCGACTGCGCAGAGGTAAATAAAAAAAGTCTCCAATATTGGAGACCATCTCCGAAATTGGAGAGCAGAAAAAGTCTCTGATATTGGAGAGTCTCTCCGAAAGTGGAGAGAGTCTCCGATATTGGACGTGCGCCCATACTGTCAGAGACCTTCATTTATCATTCAAAATTATTACCCTAGCTATGGTCCCCTACACTGAGGGGACCATAGGATAATGTTGATACTGTTAAAGGTCCCCGAAGAAAAGGACAGACACCGTCAGTCTACTCTAGTCTAGGCCGGCCTGGGGTGACAATAACCTGATATTAATGTTAGATAGACTACTTTCACTACAGTTGTGAACGATTGACAAATAAGTTGTTTGATGGACCAAAACTACATAGAGTTTATACCATGGGCTTTTACCATTGAGAAAAATCAGACAATAAGATTAAAGAACAAAGATACATAGATCGAGTCATTATTAATCTAACTTTGTGTGAATGTTTTGTGTTACCTTCTATTATATCAACTTCAGCCTGGAAATACAAATCCTAGTTGTAATCCTTGATATTTTTTCTTCCTAATCCACCTTAATTTATACCTCCTGGAAGTCGAAAATATTTCCAAAACATTGTTTTATTTCTTGCCTCCGTTAATGGTGACAAAATACGTTCGGTGTGGTAGGTCGCCGACGCGTGTTATGTCAATGCAACTTGCGTGCAGGACTGTGCGGCGTGAACGCTGTGTAAACCCTATGGCAAAATTGTCAGATGCGCATAACACGTAAAGAATAGCCATTGTGCAATCGATCGATTGCGATCGGGCTCATTCACAATACATGTGATAATTGAAATTTGGTATTTTGTTCATCTTAAGATGATGTTTGGATAATACTTACATGTAGTTAAAATGTGCTAAAAATGTTGAGTGCAAGTTGGCCATTTTGTTGCATTTGCATCGCATGTGCAAACATGAGTGTGTATGACCAATGGCTGAATGGCTTGTGGGCAGTACAGACATATCGCAACCTTTTCAGTGGTGTGAAAAATTTTCCCCGCCCTTTCCGGTAAGGATTTTAACTTTGATTGGTTGCTTAATATTCTAACTCATTATCATAATATTAACTGACAGTTAATATGCGCCTATTTTTGGTAGGTAGGATCATAACACCAGATGGTGCTGCTGAAGATGTCACTGAAAAGTCAATGAGTCAATTGGTCCTGAATTGAAAATTCATAATTTTACCACAGATGTAAAACGACATAGCATAATAAGGCCAAATTAAAAAAAAACATGTTTCTCGTCCCCGCCCGCCTCAGACTTTGGGGCTGCTTGAATTTATCTTTTATTTTTTATTTTCAACAAACTTAGAAAAAAAAAGCTGAAAAAGAAGTCAAAAGGCCAAAATTCCATTGGGATATCTGATGACATAAACACAAACCATGTCCACACGATCGGACATAAGTTGCTTGTGACCGGGCATAACTTATGTCGGTAATAGCGTCGGATATAAAGTTGCTGTGTGAACGATTGTCGGGCATAAGTCTATCGGATATAGCGCGACTTATACCCGACGATTTATATCCGAAGAAGACCAGATATAAGTCCGGTAATAAGTTATACCCGGTGATAACAAAATACGTGTGGACTGCTGTCGGACATAACTCCGACCTTGAAAGGACAATTACTCTTTGCGAAGACAACTTCATTGTTTACCAATTCACATTTCACGCAATTTGGGTCAGAGGTTACGACTCGATAGCACCTTGACTACGTCATTTCCTGTCTGCTATTACCGATAAAGACGTGTCGGGCATAAGTTTTGTCGGGTATAAGTGTTAATACCGACACGTGTGGACGCATTGGTGTATCAATGGAATTTTTTTTATTACGTCGGACTTATACCCGACAAAGATATGCCCGGTAATAACTGCCTTTGTGAACGCAACTTATCTCTTCCACACCAACACAGTTATGTTTATATGGGCAATTCCGTGATTAGTTACATTACACTTTATGACAAACTTTACTCAACATTTGGCTCTTACATGAATATGTTTTGATATTATTTTTCTGTTTTGGTACAGTCAGTTCTCTAGACTGGCACCTACTTCACAACATCAGGCAAAATCATGAGACATGTTTTAGTGGGTAATAACAGGAACTTTAATTATGGTTAGTTACGTTACAAAAAGAGGACATGGAAAAAAAAAAAATGACAAGTCGTTGTCCTCAAAGTTTGGTCAACCTGTTTTTAACTGAAACAAACTGTGGTATTCATGCTATTTCTGGTGTCT